>PVJN01050886.1:0-14664 GCA_004026805.1 Lasiurus borealis | reverse complement strand
GACTATTAACAGGGAAGGAGAACCAAGATGGCAGCATAGGTAAACACCAGTACTTGCTACTTCCCACAACCACATCAAAATTACAACTAAAATACAAAACAACCATCATTCAGAACAGGCTGGTCCAACACCCACATGTGCTGTTTTTTTTAATTGTGAGTGAGCTGGGCTGCAGAGGCCTCCTTTGAGAAGTAAGGGGTCCCATCCCCACACCAACCCCCTAGCCCAGGGTTCCAGAGCTGAAAACAGAAGCCCCTGTAACTTCAGGCTATAAAAACCAGCAGGGATCACCAGTGACACAGAACCTGCAGGAGATCCAGGCAGTTCTCTTAAAGGCAAGTACATAAACTTATACTGTCCCACTCACTCTTAGTTCCAGTGCTGAAGGGGATCCAGGAAAATACAGGGAGGAACTAGATTGTCTGGCACTGGGACAAGAACTAGAGGGCAGCTTCCTCCCAGACAAAAGTGCTGGTAGATGTCATTGTTCCTATACTGAGACCGCTCCCAAAGCAGAACTGACTGGCAGCCATATCTGAGTTTCCATCAGCCTGGCTCACACTGTTCGCTCCACCCTGGTAATTCCCTAAAATCCTGTACCATCCAATATGCAGCCCCACTCAAGCTGTTTGCAGCAGCTTTTCCATATGAATGGCCTGTCCTGGCTCAGGCTTCAGACTTTTCTAAAATGTCCCAGACAAGCAGCAGCTGACATCAGCAACACCCAATACTAGCAGCAGCCTGCCTTACTTCACAGCTTGGCTTTGCTTGGGCCCTTCCAAACCCAACACAAGTAACAGCAAACTGCAGATTGCTCGGTAGGTAGCTCCTGCCAGGTGGCCCCAAGCAGTGACTGACTTTACACCTCCTGGGAGGACCTAGAGCCAATGCACCCAGTGGACAGCTACAGACATACCAGATTATAGCTCTACACATCCACGAGTGACACTTTCAAGGGCCAAACTCACTAAACACCTAAGTCCCATTGAAGCAAGTCCTGCTCCATAGGGATGTCTCCAGCACAATAGCTCTTCTACTGTTGTCGCAGTTGGTCCTGACAACCAATTGGCTTGGAGGTCAAATACTCCCGGTGACATCTACAGCAATCAAGGCTCAACTAAAACAAGACTGTGCACACAGCCCATACTGGGGCCCACCTAGAGTGTCCATGCTCAGGTGATTAGGGAGGCTGACCAACTGGGCCCTGCAGGACACCTATTATACAAGGCCACTCCACCAATTCCATGAGACATAGCAGCTCTACCTAACACATAGAAACAAACACAGGGAAGGAGCCAAAATGCAGAGAAAAAGAAACATGTCACAAATGAAAGAAGAAAACTCCAGAAAAAAACAAAAACAAAACAACACTAAATGAAATGGAAGCAAACAAACTACTAGATACAAAGTACAAAACAATGGTTTATAAAGATGTTCAAGGATTTAATGAGAACTTCAAGAGACTCAATGAAACTTTCTAAGATCTTAATGAGAAATTTCAAAGACATGAAAAAGAATTTCAAAGACGGTCAGAAATTAAGCATATATTAATGAAATAAAGAATAATTTTAAAGGATTCAACAGTACAGTTGAGTATTCTGAGAATCAAATCAACAATTTGGAATATGAGGAAGCAAAAAACATCTAATCGGAAGAGCAAAAATATATGTGTTCATATGAAGATAGTGTAAGGAGCCTCTGGGACAACTTCAAACATATCAGCATTCACATTATGGTTGTGTGTAACATAAGAGAGAAAGCAAGATACTAAAAACCTATTTGAAGAAATAATGACAGAAAACCCCCTACCTGGTGTGTGTGTGTGTGTGTGTGTGTGTGTGTGTAACATAAGAGAGAAAGCAAGATACTAAAAACCTATTTGAAGAAATAATGACAGAAAACCCCCTACCTGGTGAAAGAGAGTCCCAAACAAGAGGAACCCAAAGAGGCTCTCACCAATACACAATGTAACTAATATACCAAGAGGTAAAGACTAGAGAGAATCTTAAAGGCAGCAAGAGAAAAGTAGTTAGTTACCTACAAGGGAATACCCACACTACTATCAGCTAATTTCTCAATAGAAATTTTGCAGGCCAGAAAGAAATGTCAAGAAATATTAAAAGTAATGATTAGCAAAGACCTATAACCAAGATTACTCTATCCAACAAAGTTATCATTTAGAAGTGAAGGTCAGATAAAGAGCTTTACAAATAAGAAAAAGCTAAAGGAGTTCATCACCGCCAAACCAATATTACGTGAAATGTTGAAGAGTATTCTTTAAGAGAAAAAAAGAGGGGGGAAAGGGAGAAAAATATAAATAATTAAAGGGCAATAAATACATATCTATCAACAATTGATCTAGCCGAGACCGGTTTGGCTCAGTGGATAGAGCATCGGCCTGTGGACTGAAAGGCCCCAGGTTCGATTCCGGTCGGGGGCATTTACTTTGCTTGCGGACACAACTCCAGTAGGGGAGTGCAGGAGGTGGCTGATCAATGTCTCTCTCTCATCGATGTTTCTGACTTTCTATCCCTCTCCCTTCCTCTCTGTAAAAAAAATAAAATAAAAATCAATAAAATATATTAAAAAAAACATGCAAAAAACAATTGATCTAAAAGTCAAAATAAATAAATAAGGAATCTAATGAACAAAATAAACTGATAAATAAAATAGAATCAGAGCCATTGAAACATGGAACAACCTAATGAATCTCAGAAGGAAGGGAAAGGGGGATGGGGGTGGGAAGAGATTAACCAAAGATTTTATATGCATACATATGTTACCTATGGACACAGACAGACAATAGGGTGGTGAAGGCCTAGGGTGGGACAGGAAGCAGATGAAGGGCAATGGGGGGAAAAATAGGGACATCTGTAATACTCTCAACAAAAAAGATTTTTTTTTTAAAAAAAAAGGAGGGAAAATGAGATTATGAGCTCACCATGAGATGAGATAATTTGGGATTTAGGATGAGCTCTAAATCCAATGACTGGTGTTCATGTGAGAGGAAGGAAAGGAGAAAGGGATGTGAGAGGCAAAGAACCATGGAAGCAACCACAGGAAGACAGAGCAGACACTGGAGCAATGCTGGCATAACCAAGGAGGCCTGGCGCCACCAGAAACAGGAAGGGATGAACACGGCTTCTCTAGAGCCTCAGGAAGCACAGCCCTTGTGTTGTTTGAATCTAGCCTTCGAGATAACAAGCTCTCCTCTGGAGAACCACTGGCTTGGGTCACTGGAAGTGACCTTCTCTTCTGCTGTCCCCACCCCCAAGCCCTTATCCGCATTGAGAAAGGGGGAGGCAACCTCTTCCACCAGGGTGGCAGTCAGCTGACCCAGGGAACATGGTCCTAGACTTACTGGTCCACCAGGACCAGCCTGGCTTGGAGAGGGAGTAGGACTTGTGGCCACTGTGCAGGGATTCCTGCAGGCAGATGGAGCCCCCAAGTGACACAAAATGGCAAAGCAGAACATCAGGAGCTAGCAAGTGGCAGGTGGCAGGGGGAGACAGAGTCATAGCAGGGACTCGGTGATGTGGTTCTTACAAAGTCTGATCCTGTTCCACCACGATGACATCTCCCTGTGGAAGAGAGGGGGTGACCTTCACCCAGGTCCTGGTTAGGTCTCCTGTGCTGCTTTCCTTCAGATGCCCTCCAGACCTGGGGTTAGGAAAGTCCCAGCCGGCAGCCAGCAGCCCCTAGGTTCCCTATCCATGCACAAATTACATGCACTGGGCCTCTAGTCATTTAATATTAAAGATAAAATAAAGAATTTTACAGACAAGACAAAGCTAAAAGAATTCATCACCATGTTGAAGGGTATTCTTTAAGAAGAGGAAGAAGAAAAGATGAAAAATATAAAGAATAAAATGTCAATGAATATATATCTATGAACAACTGAATGTAAAAATCAAAATAAACCAAAAGGGAATCTAATGAACAAAATAAACCGATGCATAAAATAGAACTTGAGGCATTGAAACATGGAACAGACTGACAAATCTCAGAGGGAAGGGGTGGGAAGAGATTAACCAAAAAATTTATGTACATATATGCATTACCTATGGCAGTGGTTCTAAACCTTTCTAATGCTGCAACACTTTAATACAGTTCCTCATGTTATGGTGACGCCCAATCACAAAATTATTTTTGTTGCTACTTCATAACTGTAATTTGGCTACTGTTATTGAATCGTAAGTAAATATCTGTGTTTTCCAATGGTCTTAGGCAACCCTGCTAGCAGTTCTCAACTTGTCAGTCAGGGGTGTCCTGAGGGTCTCCGAGCAACCCAGAACCACCGACCAATGACCGACTGGTGAGGAGCCTACCACCTCACAGAAGACAGGGGCACAGACAGGCTTAATGTAATGTAAATATCAGTGTTTTCCAATGGTCTTAGGCTCTACAGCAGTGGTTCTCAACCTGTGGGTCGCAAGGAAGTGGCAAGAAATATGAAGAACTGTATTAAAGGGCCACGGCATTAGAAAGGTTGAGAACCACTGACCTATGGACACATATAATAGGGTGATGAAGACCTGGGGTGGAGTGGGAACCAGGTGTAGGAGGGCAGTGGGGGTGGGGGACGGGGAAGAGGAACATCTGTAATACTCTCAACAATAAAGATGAAAAAAAAAGACTATTAACAGAAATTATTGTGGTCTTGGTTGATCACAGGTTATTAGGGTACGAGATACATTTAGAAAAATATATGGCTTTTTGCAGTACCTATCAAAGTTAAACATATAAATATTCAATGACAGAGCAATTATATCCATAGTATATAATGATGATGTACACAAATATCTTCATTTGCAGTAGCCAAAAACTGAAAACACCCAATAGCCATGAATAATAGAAATGGATAAACTATAGTTATGTATATTAAATCATGGAATACTACATAGAAATGGAAAAGAACAGATTACTGGTATACTCAACTACTTGTATGAATTTGACAGACACAATGTTTTATGAAAGATGCCAGACACAAGACTGCAGCATGTACAATTGCATTTATATGAAGTTCAAAAAAGGTAAAACTATCTAATTGAGATAGAAGTCAGAGAAGTGGTTACCTGGAAATGAGGGGATAGGTGATGGTTAGGATACTGATGATGCAAGAGCCTGATAGGGTGCTGAAAATGTTCTACATCTTCACCTGGGAGGTGACTATATGGGAGTATACATATACAAAAATTTATCGTAATTTATGCTTTATAAAAGTTACCCCTTAATTGTGTAAAGAATGAAACAGTTAAATTTGGGGCATGAAATTACACAAATATATATAGTTTATTGAAAATAAAAACATTCCTAAAAGCATAAAAATTGCCCTAACCCAGTGGTTGGAAAACTGTGGCTCATGAGCCTGGGTTTGCCGCTCTGTTAACTAATGAGCTTGACAACCACTGCCTTAGGGAAAAACACTTAAAAAACATTTTAATAATGTACTAATGTCTTTAACCTGAAGTCAAAACTTCTGGTAAGGGTAATGCCTTACAACAGTGGTCAGCAAACTCATTAGTCAACAGAGCAGCAAACCGAGGCTCATGAGCCGCAGTTTGTTGACTACTAATCTAACCAGTTTGGTTCAGTGGATAGAGCCTTCTCCTGCAGACTTAAAAGATCCCAGGTTCGATTCCAGTCAAGGGTATGTACCTTGGTTGTGGGCATATTCCCAGTAGGAGGTGTGCAGGAGACAGCTGATCGATGTTTCTCTCTCATCAATGTTTCTAACTCTCTATCTCTTTCCCTTCCTCTCTGTAAAAAATCCATAAAATATATATTTTTAAAAAGTATGAAACTTACATAAAAAAGTTAAAGGCTGATTAAATATTATAACCAATGAAGATAGAAAAAAATGCTAAAGGGAAAAAATAAGATAAAATTTGACTATGAAAATGGTTGGAAATATTAGATAGTTCCATTTTGACTCGGGATATGCCTCCTTTTGAGATGATCTATTCTTGTGAATATACATTAACACTAATTAGCTGAGTAACTTATGGCAAATTATTTAATTTCACCTCCTATTCCTCATTAGAAAAATGATAACAAAAATATCATCTACTTTATAAAGTTATGCTAAGAAGTAAATGAGATAATACTTGTAAAGTATCAATGTCTAGCACATTTTAAGAACTCAATAAATATTACCTATATTACCAAATGGGTGTTAAATCTTAATACAAACAAGTAAATATTTCACAAATTTCCCATCTGACAACAATAATAAACCTCTAAGTATGCCTGTATATTCTAAGCAATAGTTATTCTTTATTATCTGAGTAAGTGAGCTAATTAACAAAATTGGTTAATTAACATGTCTGAGAAATATTTCTTATTGAAAATATTTCATTATAAATGAAACATAAAAGTATTCTCTACTTTAACTTTGGAATCTAAAATGATGGAGGGTGAAATCATAATCAGCCCATCTAGCACATAGATCTTTCTTTCGTCTTAATTCATGGGTCTCTCTTTTGCTCTTGGATTTCCTTTGGCCTCATTTAAGATAAGAATTGTCTGGTTTGAGGAATTCTCATATTTCACTCACAGGTCCAGGTTCTGATTCACCTTCTTTTCAAAGGATGGTTTTCACAATTTGTGATAAAGATGAGTTAAAATATTATGCTTCTGCCAGCAGATGTCATCATCCAACATAAATTAATGAGCTTCAAACATTTCTTAAAAATGGAAGCCTTAGAATGAAAATGACTTACTTTGCTCCTTTATTAATTCAGTCCATATGAAACTCTACTGATAATGAAGATTTATATTTGAGAAATTAATCTTAAATCAAATTATCCAAAACAAGTTAAAAACAAAAAAAATTGATATAAGACTGCATTTACATTACTATACAATTTTTAAATGAACAAAAAAACCCACCAACTTTTACTTGACAAGCATATTTTCTTGCTCTTGTTCATCACACCAAAGCACCTACATGAAAACTTTACTTAATAGATTAGGATGACAATATGTCTAATTGGTGTCAGTTAACTAGAATCATGACAGGGATACATTTATTTATTCAGTCCTCAAAACTTTTTCAATGTTTGAATTCCAGCTGCTGTACAGCACTGCTCCTTGGGTACACTGTCTGACAGCTGAGATAATTCCTGCCAGCCAAATACAGAACAAACACCTACTGTAGATAAAAACTGTTGGATACCTATTATAATTTGAAATATATAAATAATACATAGCCTAAACGGAGACAATCAATGCTGAAAGTATTCTGTCTGTAGTGATTTATTTCCCCAAGGTGAGAGCAGCAATATATGTAGGTTACTGAAAGCAGAGTCATGTGCCTACAGTATTCAACAGTTATCAAATGTAAAAATAAAAAATTGCTTATTAAAAAATTAGTGGATCAGTGCATGAATTCATGCACATTGAAAGGATATTAATTGGAAGAAAGATTTTAATATCGATATTTGCCTTTTATCTATAATAGAAGAGTTAACCAAATTCACCATTGACAATGACAGATAGAAACACACACATGCAATTGGCACCAGCAAGAGCTTTATATGTATTGCACATGCATGAATCAACTTAAGCTTTTAGCCTATCTAATAAAAGAACAATATGCAAATTAACCATCACTCTGCCATACCCACAAGCCAATCAGGAACGAGTATGCAAATTAACTCCAACCAAGATGGCTGCAGTTATGGAGCAAGCAGGAGGGAGGCTTGGCTTTTCCAGGCAATGAAGGAAGCCAAGCTTTCCACACAACCTGGCGAGCCCAGGCCTCCGCACAAGGCTACAAATTTTCAATTATAGAAGATAAATAAATCCCAACAAAAATGGCGGCATCCACAGAGCTGGAGAGAGGAGGCTAGGGTTGCCTCTCACAACCTGTACTGTCTTGACCTCTGCTTAAGGCTACAAAGTTTCAATTATAGGAGATAAATAAGTCCCAAAAGAAACGGCTGCTGCCACAGAGCAAGCAGGAGCCTTGGCTCTACTCCAGGCTACAAAGTTTCAATTGTAGAAGATAAATAAATCCCAGATACCAGGGCCTCCACTTGGGTTGCCGGGGGGGTGTGGCCAGCCTGCAAACCACCACAGGCCCCTCTCCCAGGCCACCCCACATCCCAAGGGAACCCCCACCCTGATCCAGGACACGCTTCAGGACAAACCAGATGGCCCCTACCCATGTACCAGGCCTCTATCCTATCTAATAAGAGTAATATGCAGATTGACCATCACTTCAACACACAAGATGGCTGCCCCCATGGGGTTACAATATCCTGCTCCCATGTGGACACAAGATGGCCACCACAAGATGGCTAGCAGAGGAGAGCAGTTGGGAGGGACCAGGCCTGCAAGGGAGGCACTTGGGGGTGATCAAGCTTGCAGGGGAGGGCAATGAGGATTGACCAGGCCAGCAGAGGAGGGAAGTTGGGGTGACCAGGCCTGTAGGGGAGGGCAGTTAGGGGCAAACAGGCTGGCAGGAAAGCAGTTAAGCATCAACCAGGCTGGCAGGGGAGTGGTTAGGAGGTGATCAGGATGGTAGGCAGAAGCAGTTAGGGGGCAATCAGGAAGGCAGGCAGGCGAGTGGTTGGGAGCCAGCAGTCCTGGATTGTGAGAGGGATGTCTGAATGCCTGTTTAGGCCCAATCCCAGTGGACATCCCAAGAAGGGTCCCATATTAGAGAGGGTGCAGGCTGTGCTGAGGGACACAACCCTCTGTGCATGAATTTTGTGCACCGGGTCTCTAGTAGATATAGAGTAAACTTGCTTAATTAGACCTGCTTTCTGATTTAACTAAATTTTTTCCAGCCCAGTGAAGCACATCAACTTTTCTTTCAGTTAACTGTCAATATGAAATATCAGTATGAAGTAGATTATTATTGTAGATCACGCAGGAAGAACAAAGGGTAAAATATTTAACTGCAGCAGTGTTTGACTATATTCTGTGCAGTGAGAAAGCCAGGTCATTTTCAAAGTCAACCATTTCTTACTTCTTTTCAGTTGGGTCAAGTTTCTAAGCTTTCTAAGTGACGTTTTCCAGCTAATGAAAAGAAAATAGGATTCCACCAAGTCTCCTACCTACCTACTCCAGGACTTCTGTGAGGATCAAATAAAATGAGTCATGGGAAAAAGCCTCAGACATTTGGTTACAGTGTAAAGTGTTTCCACCTAGCTTTCAAGCAAGCTGTGTTCCTGGGCTGAAGAAACTGTAAGGAGACTAGTTGCTAGGAAGAGGAAGCCAGGCATTGCTATGTGACGTCATTACCCAGACAGTTGGACACTTAATATATTAACCACACACACACACACACACACACACACACACACACACACACACACATATATTCTCCCCCTCCCCCCTTAACTGTAAGGAATACTCTAAAGTAAGCTCAATGCACTTCTGGGACTGCCTCTCTGCCTCTTTACTCCTAGTATACATCAAGGTAGGCAAGCTGGACTCCATAGACACTAAATGAGTCAAGAGGTCCCAGGCAGAAAACACATATAAGGTCATACCTCCGATAGTAAGGTAATGCATGTTAAAATTAAAATTATACATATGTACTAGTTAATATACTCTAATGGATTCCTTAAAATTCTATTTATGATTTATCTCACTTGTGGAGAGATGAAGAAGACCAAGTACTGAGAGCATGGTTTTTGTGTATTGTTGAGCAGTGTGATAACAGAGTATTAACAGCTGTGAACACACAAAATATATATCCTTTCTAGATAGTGCTACAGTTTGGTAAACTAGAAAAGATGGACTATTGACCTAAAGGAAAGGATGTTTCTGCTTCTAATGAGTCAACCTTAGGAGTAAATAAGTTAGTGAGAACTAATTTCTAATATTGCTCTATTATCCTATGAGAAGTAGGTCCTACCTTCTGATGATGAAAAGACAGGAAAAAGGATAATAAAAATATTACAATCTGATCACAGGCCAGAACTGCCCATTTGACCCCAAACCAAATATGAATTTAATGCTTGGGACCCAGACTGCAAGATTATCTCTCATCTACTCGTCCAAATCCATCCTTTGCTTGTCCCCACCCTGCTCTCCCTAAGCTGCTGATCTATATGTATTATGCTGTTAAGAGACAGTTCTTCATGAGTCTCTCCTGCTCCTACATGTCTTGCTGTGTACCAAGAAAGTAGGCTTTGATGTAAGCTCTTTACCTGGGCCATTTCTAAGGTTGAAACCTTGAGCAACCTTGAAGGATAAGGTAGTGTTTCCTCCTGAGACAATCATAGGCTTGCTTACTTCTTACCACCCAAAGCAATGGAATCACCAATTCAGTGTTCCTTAGTTGAAATTTAAACCCTCAGCATGTGCAACATCCATCTGAGTCCATCACATTTCCTCCCTGGGAATTGATGGTGAAGGGGAACCAAACAATATGCTGGTATACAGGATGATTACTGTGGTATGAATAATAAATTCTTTTGTCTCTGACCCAGGAGTCTTGTGTCTACTGCCACTATCTGTGACATAGTAAGGCTAACTTATTAGCTTGAAAGAATAAAAATCAAATTGGGTTTGATCTAACAGAATTCTTGACATTATCAAAGAAAGAAAGCAGAATGTTTATTCCAAGTCTATGAGGTCATCTTGGGCTGGCTTTGTTCCTTAAAGAAGCTCACTGCTCTTTTCAAGATGGCCTACCTATGCAACAGTATCTCTTTCTGAGTCTCAGTAACCTTTCCATCATCTCATCCTTTAAGGCCCATGGATGATAACACTTCTGCTGCTGTTGGCACTGGGCTGATACAATCCTTACACCTTTGAAATGAGTTTTTTTGATAAATAAAACCTTGAATTATCTTAATTCGAGTGTTGCCATCTGTTTCCTGTTGGAACTCTGAGTAACAAGCTGGTAAGCTGGGATCCAAGTTGCTACCATGGCACCACTACTGTCCACTATGTACATTCCAAATGAGATATCCTTAAGGAAGGGGGCCCTGGATCGAAAATAACCTCCTTGAGAAAAAAGTAGGACACTGGAGGACTAAGCAGTTGGTATTACCAATCCTTTCTTTGTCCATTGGGCCTTAATACATAGGCCTCTGCTTTAAGAATTTAGAACAGGGTCAGCACACTTTTTCTTAAAAGGCTAGTGGATAAATATTTTAGGCTTAGCAAGCCCAGGTGGGCTCTAGTCACAACTACTCAACTCTGCCATCACAGCACAGAAGCAGTCATGGAAAATACATAAATGAATTAGTAAGGTTGTGCTCTGACAAAATTTTATTTACAAAATAAATAAAGTAAACGTTATTTATAAAATAAAACTGGCTGTAGTATTGGTCAGCATTGGTTTAGAGCGGGGATGGGGACTGTCTGGCCCACGGGCCTAATCATTTGGTCTGACCCTGCCAACGCATTAGGGTGGAGTTATTTAGTTATTATTGACCAAATAGAGCAGGCTAGTTTTTAAGTGGATAATTTTGTATGGCCCAAGTATGATGTTATAAATATCCAAATGGACCTTGGCAGAAAAATGGTTCTCTATCACACCTGGCCTGTGTTGCTCATTGGTTGAGCTCCCACCCATGAATCAGGAGATTACATGTTCAGGTTGTGGGTTTGATCCCCAGTAAGGGGTGTGCAGGAGGCAGCCAATCATTGATTCTTTCTTGTCAATGATGCTAAATTTTCATCAAAAAATACTTGTTCTGTATTTTGATTTAATAACATTTTCAGTTGAAAAAGTAGATTCATGTACCCATGTTATTCCAAACATACTTAAATGTTTCTAATAACTGGATCAAATAACAGTTTTCAAGTTTAAATTAATTGAAATTAAAAAACTATTTTTAATTAAAATTAAAAACATTTATGATTCAGCTCCTTGGTTGTACTAGCCATACTTTCAAACACTTAATGGTTAGTGACTACCACCCTGATCAGTGCAGGTCAAGATAATGTGAGACTAAACATGACTGGCCTCCAACATGGGTTAGTAGGTTTTTTCTTCTGCCTTATTTCTCTGACGCAGGGGCCATATGGAACATCAACCTCTAGTCCTATGCATGCTCTCACCTCGTTTTCTCAGCCTCTTTGCCTGAAGCCTGATCTGTTAATATCCAGGACTATTGCTGTAGATGATTTTTTAAAGTTCACCCCTTGCCTGAGCCGAATCTCAGCCTGTATTGCTGTGATAACACTGAGCTGGCCCACATGAGCTGTGGAACTAGCTAGTCCCATTCTTGTCTATCTGAATTCCCATTATGGCCATTTTCATCTCTATTTTGGGTTATCTTGTTCTATATGTCTCCAAGGGACAACATTAGCAAAACTTGCTTATTTTAGGCTGTTTGGTGAATTATTACACTTAATTAAGTCAGCAAGTTAACTGTGAGGGTGTAAAATATCCATGCCTACATTCACTATCAATCAGTGACAGGCTCTCTCTCCTTACATATCTACCCAACTTGGAATTTTACCTTCTTATGTACCATGTATTCTAACAGGGCAGCTCAACAAGTTGAACTACCGAATCTACTAGAATATATACATACACAACAATTAAAAAATAGGAACAGAACCAATATTATCTATGAAAACAAGTGGCAAGAAGAACAAAGATAATTCTACATACCGCCCAAATGTCATTCTGAGTTTCAATCTTTTCTCCTACAAAACTCAGTCACTTATCTACTTTACTTCTTGGGAACATGATGATAAACAAAGTAACTACTTAGCAATTAGAAACTGAATAAAGAGAGAGGCATAAGCACATAGACACTTGAATAACCAACATATTATTAAAATGGAAGATCAACTGTATAATCCTAATAATTTATTAAACCCTCAGAATTAAGTATTATATTTAAATAAAAAAGTAAAAAAAGACTTACAAATTTCTTTCCGGATGAATGAAGGAACAGTATGATTTTCATGTCCTTTCTTTTTAGATCCATGTCTTTTGCCTTCTAAAGGTCTAGAATTACATCTCTTTTCTGAATATATTATTTCTGAAGCTATTAATTAAAGACAAAAATTCGTAAGCATTAATGAACTACTAATTGAGAAAAGGTGATCAGAATAGAAGCATTTAATAAAAAAACCTGAATCTTCATTTCTCAAAATGTTCCGCAGCAAAGAAGCACAGCCATCAAGCCCTTGTACAACTTCAGTCTATAATGAGAAAGTCATTTGGAAACATTTATATATTTTTTTAATGCAGGAAAAGAAAACATTGCATAGTCTTAAAATTTCTTTTAGGAACAATTTAGTATTGGTAGAAAATGTTTTAAAGCAAAAGCATTCATATTTCCTTAGGGCAATTAATACTTTACCTTTGAATTTTTATTTCTACTTTTTAGCTTTTACCTGAAGACTAATTAAAATAGCATGCAATGTATCAATTCAGTTTAATCTTACCTGACTTTCTGAGTCAGAATGGATGGGATAGCCAGAATCTGCATTACAACGTGATATCTTTCTTAAATGGATCCTAGAAAACAAGTTTAATATTTTTACAAATAATACACGATTTTTCCCCATAATATATTGTAAGTAGTTATTTTCTTTCAAGCAAAGGTTGGATAAGAGAACTTGTCCAACCATGTAAAAAGATGGATTTGTATAGCACTTTATGAAGATTGTAAAACCCGTTAAGCACTAAAATGATCAACATGGGTAGACATGAAAGGTTCCTACCTAGAGTTTTGTGAAGGTAGAGACCCCACTCATTTTCTAGGGTAAGTTAAATTTAGTCCAGCCCAAAGACCTGAAAAATCTTGATTTACTGAAGTTGTAAACTTCTTTAAGTACTTACTGCTTCTTTCCATTTGTTAATTTAGCAGGTCCAGTGTGCTTTCCTGATAACACCTATGAAATAATGTATTATATTATAGTAGTTACACAAATATTTTTCTATTATATTCCTAGCATGCTATCTTGACAAAACCTGAAATATGGCTCGTTTCCTTTCTATTGTGATAAAACATAACATAAAATTTACCATTTTTGCCATTTCTAAGTGTATAGTTCTGTGGCATTAAGTACATGAATACTATTGTGCAACCATTGTCATCATCCATCTCTAGAACTTTTTCATCTTCCCAAACTGAAATTCTGTACCCATTAAACATTAACTTCTCATCCCTTTCTCCCATCAAGCCCTGGCAAATACTCTGTCTCTATGAATTTGACTACTCTAGAGAGCTCATACACTACATGTTCTTTTGTGACTGGCTTATTTCACTTAATACATCTTCAAGGTTCATCCAAGTTACAGTATATATCAAAATTTCCTATCTTTTTAAGGCGGAATAATAATCCTTTTTATGAATGTACCATGGTACTAATTTTTCATAAATGTGATATATTCTAAAAACTCACAATTACAACTGAATTAACAATTTGTTCTATATAAAATGTCAAGCAAGCAACATATGTATTTGTGAGTTGAAGTGAAGAAATATTATTGTAACCAACCAGAGTAAGTTGGACTATAATCAATCCCTGAACATGTTCTACATTTCCCAAATTCTTCAAAACATGTAATTTAAGATATAGGACAGAGTCTATAACTCTATTTATCCACATCCTATATAATAAAAGCCTAATATGCAAATTGTCCTCTTGACTGGGGGTTCAACCAGTACAACCAAGGGGCAGGGCCGGCCTGACAACTGCCCTCTGCCTCTCCCCCTCCTCCCCACCACC
>PVJN01050885.1:0-14664 GCA_004026805.1 Lasiurus borealis | reverse complement strand
ATGGAAATAAGCCTTCTGCTGGTCTGCAGGCCTGTGCTTCCTCCAAGGTCCCCTAATTTCTAAATTTTCCTAAACCTGTCTTTTTCACCCTAAAAATTCCTGTTTCAGTGACACCTTCAGATCCCCCTCTGCCCCTGCCCACACTCCAGCATCACACTCCATGTCCCATGCTGCTCACACCACTGTTACCCCCTTTCAGAAGTAAGCAAAGAGTTTGACCTGAAGGAAATTAATAAATTATGCATGTTTTGACTTATGCTTTAATACCAACCAACACTCGGGAACATTTTGCAATTACTGCTGGAAGTCTTTATCAGGGGATTTCCTTAGGCCAGAAGACCATGGGAATTTCTCAAGGTTATGGCAGATTTGTGAATTCCCAAGAACAACTTAGCCCAGCGCACCTCTGAAAGTATTGCAATCTTGTCTGTGGTGCTGCTTTAGTGAATCTCCAAATCGCTAAAAATGTGTCAGGCAGTCATTAACAGTTTGCATGAGACATCCTGCCAGCTTTTTCCTGTTTCACAGCTAGGAATAGGCTCTCTAGCAAGAATTTTTGAGTAATTATTACAAATTATAGGGGGACAGGGGTGGGGTGGGGAAAGGAGAGGAGAAATCAGGACAAAATATTTGCAACATGGAAAAATTAATCTCTAAAATCGAACCACCATTTCCCTGAATAAGCCTACCCATTCACTGCCTTTTTCTATTTTGGGAAGCAGTGTTACTATCCAGCCAGCCACTGAAGAAAGCCTGAGGTTACCCCCAGTTCCTCCCACTGCCACCTCATGGCAAACCATGTGAAGACTGTCATCCAGGATGTCTTTCATGTCTATCCCCTGTCCTTTCTCTAGGGCCCATGTCAACACCCTGGGCCTTGAGTCATGAAGAAAGTCTCTACTAGTATATCATCGCTTTGCCTCAGTTCTTGCCTTGGATCCTTAGAAAAAGGGTAATGTTCTGGAAGGAACTATGAGTGAGTTTTGAAACCTACAGAAATCTAGAGCCTATAGGGTATCATGCATTATGCATGCTTCACTGTGACCCTAAGAGTGCGAACTGAAATGTGGAGTTAATTTAAATCCTCTACAAATCCACACTTTTATGAAAGTGCCTGAAGTGAGGATGGAAGCAATAGAGCATTAAAAATTAAATCAGTTTCCTCTTTGATTCTGAAGTGAACCAGGGAACATATCTGCCCAAGGGAGGAAAGGATAAAACCCCTGCTGTGCTCCCCTAATCACCTCATTTCTAGGTAAACTCTGAATACGCTTCAATACTAGGATAAGGAAATGGGAATATCTGATATCTCAGATGTATTTAGGCAGTTTCCTCAACCTAGAAAAATTCTCCAAATTAACAATGCAGAGGGGAAATGCAATACCACCACCACCACCATCATCATCGCTACTCTTCAGGTCAGTTGGGGAAGTTGCAGCTAGAGGGAGGCTGGAGGTGCAAGAGAGGGATATATCAGGAGGTATTCCAGCCATAAAGAGAGATGAGGCTTCAAGGGCTTGCATGGAGTGGATACTGTCAACATCTTTTGGCAAGCAGAGGTCCGGTATAAGAATACCTGTTGCCAAAAACGGTTTGGCTCAGTGGATAGAGTGTTGGCCTGGGGACTGAAAGATCCCAGGTTCGAGGCATGTATCTTGGTTGTGGGAACATCCCCAGTAGGGGGCGTGCAGGAGGCAGATGATCAATGTCTCTCTCTCATCGATGTTTCTAGCTATCCCTCTCCCTTCCTCTCTGTAAAAAATCAATAAAATATATATATATTTTAAAAAGAACACTTGTTACCTTTGCAGCATGTGTTCATATGAACCTTGTACCTAGCAACCACGTTGGAAATGAAGTGACCTATCCGATGTTCAGAACAGCCTTTACAAAGTAACGTTCTCAGCAAAAATAATTATTAGCGTCTAATAGGATAGAGTAGGAAATGCACGTGCCACCCGTCAAGTCACTGAACCTAAGTCCATTGGAGCCTTTGAATCTAACAGCTCGTTTGCAGGAACGTAGGGAACAGAGGAACAAGTTAGCCTGCAGAGGAAGAAACAAATGAGTTCAGCAGGTAGGACAATCCCCAAGACAATGGATCCAGTTGCTTTTCACAGAGGAGTGCATGAAAAAGAAGATACAAAGTGGAAGAAGCAGTGAAAGAAAGAGTGTGATATGGTTAATGTGATGGAGTAAATTGTGTCCCACCCAATTCACATGTTGAAGTCCTAACCCCCAAACCTTGGAATGTGACCATAGTTGGGTAGAATATTTCAATAGGTGACTAAGTTAAAATAAGGCCTTAAGGGTGGTGTCATAATCGGATCTGATTGGAAATTTGGATTCACAAAAACACCAGGGATAAGCACAGAAGGAAGGCCATGTGAGGACACAGTGAGAAGACAGCTTATTAATAAGCTAAGGAGAGAGGCCTCAAAAGAAAGCAAACCTACTGACACCTTGATCTTTAACTTCTAGCTTTCAAACTGTGAGAAAATAAAATTTCTGTTGTTTAAGCTATTCAGTTTGTGGTATTTTGTTATAGCATCCCTAGGAAACTAATATAGTTAAGTATTAGATGATGCTGGAATATTGTAAATTTGGTTGGACATCACAAAGGTATTGCAGTTATTATAGGGATATTATATATACTTTCATTTTCAAATTGATTTTTAGAGAGGAAGGAGACGGAGAGAGAGAGAGAGAGAGAGAGAGAGAGAGAGAGAGAGAGAGAGAGAGAGAGATATTGATATGAGAGCCGAATGTTGATGGAAGCTACTGGGGATTGAGCCCGCAACCCAGCCATGTGCTATGGGTTGTGCACCTTTCAGTGCACCAGACAGTGCCCAACCAACTGAACCACATCAGCCAGGGCTATGGATATTACATTTTTAAGTGTGCTTATCATGAGGTTATGCTTCTTAAATGTAATATTCATTTTTACATTAACTATCTTTAATGAGTGACATCCGTGATTAAATACAGGAACTCTTATGGACAAGGCATCCTTATTTGATCACAAATAGGAGTAGAAACTCACTCAGAGCTGCAGAAGTCCCCTTCCACTCTGGTCCAATTTATTGGGGCTCTACTAACCCATTCTGTTTGTGTTGGGAACAAGATATTTTCGGGTTGAAGAACTTCTTTTCCACCAATTACAGCAGATGGATCATGAAATATGCTTATGCAAATTAAGGATAATAAAAATTGTACAATGTGTTCATAAGTAACTAACTACCTTCTCTACTCCTTATAGGTCTCCCTGGGCAAATTCTCTCTCTCTCTCTCTCTCTCTCTCTCTCTCTCTCTCGCAAATTCTACTTTTCTCCATAGAAAACTCTCCAAGATCCCTTAGCATTGGCTCCTCAAACTTTGCCTTATGTCATCATTAGTTAGAATTTTTCATCCCATGATAATGATCCTGTTGTAAATTATATGAAATAGCAAGCTCCCATCCTATTCAAAGCTTTTAGGCTGTAATCTGAATCTCTGAAAGCCTCTAACATCTGAGCACTCTTACATAAAAAAAAAACACACAAAAAAAAACCTCTGTGCATATGATTTCCTTCTGGCCCTTCTTCATTAGCATTTGGGGGGTTTGCAGACTGTCATTAAGTTTGCCTGTTAGTAAGAAAAACTAGATGTTGAAATAATAGAAAACAAAGGAACCTTAAATTAGATAGTTGGTATGGCAAACAGATTCCTCAAAAAACTGAGAATAGAGCTGCCATATGACCCAGCAATTCCTCTCCTGGGTATATATACAAAAAACCAAAAACATGTTTTCACAAAGATATATGCACCCCCATGTTCAATGCAGCATCACACACAGTGGCCAAGACATGGAGACAATCAAGGTGGCCTCCCCTTTTTAAAAAATATTAACCAATGCCATCCCAATAGATTTAATTAAAACATTAAAGTAAAAAAACACACATCCTCTGTGACTAGAATAGTAGTACACAGCATGGCAACACAGCATGTTGGGGTGGGGGTGGGTAGGGTAAGAGTAAAATTTTTAAAGTTAAAAGAATATATATATTTTTTAAATAAAGGAAGTAGCCCTGGCTGGTTTGGCTCTATGGATAGAGCGTCAGCCTGCAGACTGAAGGGCCCCGGGTTTGATTCCAATCAAGGACACATGCCAGAGTTGCAGGTTCGATCCCCAGTAGGGGGCGTGCAGGAGGCAGTCGATCAATGATTCTCATCATTGATGTTTCTATTCCTTTCTTCCCTCTTTCCTTTCCACTCTGAAATCAAATATATATATATATATATATATATATTAAAAAATTTTAATTGAGTTTTTACAGAGAGGAAGAGGGAGGGATAGAGAGCTAGAAACATTGATCAGCTGCCTCTTGCACACCCCCTACTGGGGATGTGCCTGCAACCAACATACACGCCCTTGACCGGAATCGAACCCGGGACCTTTCAATCCACAGGCTGACGCTTTATCCACTGAGCCAAACCGGTTTTGGCAATAAAAATATATTTTTAAAAGACAATGAAGGAATATTTGAAAAAAAAAGAAAAAAATTAGATGCTTGGATTTTTATCTCCCATAGATTGTCTTTAAATAGATTATTGGTTTGTCTTTTTTTTCTTGGGAATACACTATTTCCCTAAGAAATCACATGGTTATTAGTTGAACTTTATATTTACTTTCATATAGATTGCTCCCTATGAGAACCTAGTAAAATCCCACACTTACAGTTAGGTTATAGTTGAAAGGTAGGAAAAGATTTCCTGTAAAAGACTAGAGAGTTGCCAAAGCCAGTTTGGCTCAGTGGATAAAGCATCGGCCTGGGGACAGAAAGGTCCTAGGTTCGATTCCAGTCAAGGACATGTATCTTGGTTGTGGGCACATCCCCAGTGGGGGGTGTGCAAGAGGCGGCTGATCAATGTCTCTCTCTCATAGATGTTTCTAGCCTTCTATTCCTCTTCCTTCCTCTCTGTAAAAAAAAAAAAAAATCAATAAAATATATTTTAAAAAAATACTAGAGAGTAAGTAGCCTTTGCAGGCCATATGGTCTCTGTTGCAATTACTTAACTCGGCCTCTGTTAGTCTAAAAGCAGTCACAGACATTATGTGAACGAGTGAGTGTGGCTGGATTCCACTGAAACTTTATGGACACTAGAACACTGGAATTTTAGCTTTGTAAAATGAACCTGCATCATGAAATATTATTCTTTTTAAAATTTCCCACCCAACAATTTAAAAATATAAAACTTGAGCTTCTGTGTTGGTGAACACTTCCAGGTGCTGGGAGGATGGAGCCCCCAGAGATGGCACGGAAGTTCCTTGCCCCTCCCGCAGACCTTGCCTTATGTATGGCTTCCTTTGGCTGTTCCTGAGTTCCTGACACCTTCCCCCACTCCCAAATACACACACACACACACACACACACACACACACACACACACTCTCTCTCTCTCTCTCTCTCTCTCTCTCTCTCTCTCTCTCTCCAGGCAAGAATGATGAATCCTGCCAGCAGACTGCTTGCCTTTGGACGCGAACTGCAGCTCTTCCCTGAGTCCCCGGCCTGCTTGCCTTCCTCATAAAGATTTTGGACTTGCCAAGTTTCCACCACTGTGTGAGCCAAGTCCTCAAAATAAATCGCTGTGTCTATATATAAAATAAATAAATAAAAATGTTTAAAAATGTGAAACTATTCTTAGTGCTCAGGCCATATAAAAACAGGCAGTGGTCTGGATTTGGCTCATGCGCCTTAGTTTGCTGATGTCTGTAATAAATATATAAAACATTTTAGTAGATTATTTACAGTTTTAGTAAAGGAAATGCACACCCTGGGGTGGTAGTAATATCCCATTGGTTATACTAAAGAATTTCCCACCATACTTCATGAATATTTAGTATACCACTGTGTAGCAAGCTACATCTCCCAAATAAATAATCTAACAAATTCACACTTCTGCCTCTAGCCCAGGCCAAGCCCTTCGTTTCCAAACACATCAGCCCAATCGCCTACTTGCCGCCACCATTGGAGCTATCTGGACATCTCAGAACTTAGGGTCTAAAATAGACTCTAGAGTCGCCTCTCCTTCCCCCTCTGTTTCTGCTCCCGACTTCTCCAAGTCCGCACACAGCGCCCACATCCTAGGAGTCGCTCTGATTCCTCTCTCTGCATCTTACTCATTAGCAAGCTTGCCGGATCTCCAGAGTGAACGTTGTCGAGCCTCCTCACTTCTCTCCAACTCCACTGCCCCTCCGGCTCAGTTTGACACCTTGCCTGGCCTGCTACAATGAGCCCCCAATCCATCCCCTTCTGCTCTAGCCCCTACTGATTTTCCGCTATAGTGGCAGTGTTGAGCAGTTGCAATAGAGGCCATATGTCCCACAAACTGAAATAATTAGCCATTTAAAATAGAACCCAGATTCTGTTAGTCCACTATGGCCTTCAGTGGCAATCCATGACACCAGAATAGCATTTCCTTCTCGCCCCCACTTAACATTTACTTTTTACCAGAGCCTTTTTTCTCTACAGTTTTTCAACTAAGGCTCAGTTTCCCCTTTTGTCTACATGGGCAAATGTAGTAGTCCTCACACTTTACTCACATTTAACTTGTGACATTATTCTGTGGAGCAGATTTTAAGATCCCTTTGACATTAGAGAGGTTGTGTGATGTGCCCAATGTCTCAAAGTATGCCCCCTAACAGACTTGAACCTACCCAGGCTGGGATCCATCCACCACCCTTGCTCTTCACACCACAGCTGTGCACAGGCCATGACTAGACAGATCTGGGTTATTTCTGGATGCCCATCAGGGGGAATGTCTCTGCAGTCCTTTTCCCAGCAGGGCTGCTGCTAATTAAAACGGACTAATAAAAACTCCAGTGCATCACCTTGCTTCCACACTGCCTTAGTGTTCCCAAGACAGTCCTCTGGGGGCTAAGCTGATAGGATGTTTTTGTCTGCTTGTCCCTAGGGTGTGTGTGAGGAGAATTTTTGTTCCTCAAGGTTTTGGTTTTCTACAATTTGTGCCAAAATGTCTAATAAATTTTAAGACCCCATCCCCCTTGGCATGAAGTATTAAATAGCTAGGTATATTGAACACACAGACCTAAATTTAAATTTTTTTCAAAGAATTGACACGTTTAATGGTTTTACATTTTGGACTACATATAGGGAATTATAGCTATTTGATAATTGCGCGCACTTCCCCCACCCCCTCATTAATCCTCACCCAAGGATATTTTTCCCCATTGATTTTTAAAGAGAGTGGAAGGGAAGGGAGAGAGAAATATGGATGTAAGAAACACATGGATACGTGCCCCCGACTGGTCTGGTGGATTGAGCCTGCAACGTTGGTACACAACCTTGACTGGAATCAATCCCTTGACCTTTCGGACCACAGGCCGATGCTCTAACCACCAAGCAAAACCAGCTAGGGTTCTCTCCTTTTTCTTTTTCTTTATTTATTTTTTTTTAATAGAAGCTTTGATTACAGCCAGAGAGTTTCATTTATGTCTCTGGAATATGTCCTTGACCATTTTGTGTGAGACAACATAAGGCAGTTAGATACAGAGAACTGGGATTAAAGCTTCTATTCTCAGGGATACATAAAATGGCTTACAGAGGACCAGTTTCAATGAAAACATAATCTATATATGTAGTCTCATGATTCTCAGAATAAACTTGATATATTTTGACAAATACATGCTCTATCTAAATTAGTATTATAATTTTAACAACTTCATGATTACGGACATATTACAGAGGTAGGGAAAAGAAATAGAGCTTCTTGTTTAGTTTATGACAGTTGTTTTACAAGGGGAGTTTTTCACTTTATTCCATTTTGCATAGTTTTACCTGTTTCCTACCCTTTCATTCACCCTTCTTTTACTTAAATTTATTTGACACTATATGGTTAGATGTTCAGATGTTTTTATTAATAAGTATTTCATTTTACCAACAGAGCAGCACAGCCTAACAGGTCATTTAAAGGGCTAAAAGTGCTGAAACTGGTTTGGAGGGTCGGCCTGCGGACTGAAAGCTTCCAGGTTCGATTCCAGTCAAGGGTGTGTACCTTGGTTGCAGGCACATCCCCAGTGGGAGGCGTGGAGGAGGCAGCTGATCGATGTCTCTTTCTCATCGATGTTTCTGACTCTATCCCTCTCCCTTCCTCTCTGTTAAATATATTTTTCCTTAGCAAAAAGTTAGCTCTTGTTAGAATTTGATCAATTCCAGGTTGTTGCATAACTAGATCTCATAATTCTTGTGCTTTGACTTAAATCTGCTCACAGATTGTAAGAATTGTAGTCTTCCCGGAATATGGAGGTTAGACCAGTGAAGCTGATGCTGAAGTAAAGATGAAGGCCTGTCTGCAGCCTCAGGGACACAGACATGCAGTGCTGTCCTACGAGCCCAGATCTGGAGGGGCCTGTGCACTTCAAAGTACCAAACTGTCTCCAAGACTATTTTCACCTTATATTTAGAGGCAAATCTAATTGTTTCAATATGTTAATGTGGTCTTTTTTTTTTTTAAAGAAACAAATGCAGAAGTCAAAATAAAAGAGCAGCCCAGTAATAGAAAATGTAATATGAAAATTATTTATATTTAAATCATTCATGGAGATAATGTTAAAATGACAGCCCCAACACAGACTCTTCTCCCTTCCTCTCTGAAATCAATAAAATATTTTTTAAAAAGAGAGAAAACAGGTAAGAAGCAATATCTGAAGAGATATTGAATGAAAAATTTCCATAGCTGATGCAAGATATCAATCTACAGACATAAGAAACTCAGTGAGTAGAAAGAAGGTCAAATATTAAACCACACCTAGCCACATTATATTCCAATTGTGGCAAGCCAAAAACAAAGGGAAAAAATTTAAATCAGCCAAATGAAAAAGACATGTTACTTTCAGAGAAGCATGACATACTATAGAAACTATAGAAGTCAGAAGATAATGGAATGAGAGTGTACAGGCAAGGCACAGATTGGGATTTGCAACACATACATACACACACACGTGCATACAGATTTTGGATAATAACCTATACCTCAAATATATAAAGAACTCTATAAATCAACAAGAAGACAGACAACAAAATGGAAAAATGGGCCAAAGAAATGTAGAGACAGTTTATAATAGGAGATATAGAAATGGTCCCCCAAAAAAGGGTGCTCAGCATCATTAGTAAGCATTAGAAATAAAAATTAAATCCACAATGATGTACCTCTACACAAACAAGAGAATGACCAAAACTAAATGGAATGACAATTCTAGGTGCTGATGCAGATGTGAAGATTATATATTTAAACTTGGTTCCAAGAAGCATAAAAACAGTCTGAGATACTGACTATATATAATAAAGATAAACATATACTTAATCTGTTACTCAGTAATTTCACTCTTGGGAATCCAATAGAAATAAGGGCATATGCTTATCAAAAGACATGAATAAGACTGTTCATATTAGCATTATTCACAGTAGCCCACACTAGAAACAACTCAAATGTCCTTTGGTAGGCCAATGGATAAATGAACGGTGTGTATTCACACAAGGGGACACTGGAAAATGTTGAAAAATCACAATACATGCAACAATGAGTAATCTCAAAAGCATAATGCTGAGCTCAAGAACTCAATGCAAAGCATATGTACTGTATAATTCCATATCTGGTTCAAAAACTAAAATATGATTTGAGAACTTGTAAGAATAGTTACCTGTGGGAGGAAACAGGAGGGGGATCTTGTGGATATAGGCTAAAAATATTCTGTATCTGGGTCTAGAGCAGTGGTGAGTGATCCTGTGCCCTCCACCCCCACCCAACCCCCGGGGAACATATGGCAGTCTGGTTGTCACATCGAGGGATGGGTGCTACTGGCATCTAGTGGGTAGAAGATAGGGATTCTGCTAAATATCCTACAGTGTACAGGACAGTTCCCACAACAAGGAGATATTCAATAAAAAAAATGTCAATAAATCTGAAGTTGAGAAATCCTGACCTAAAGGATGGTTACATAAGGGTTTACTTATGTAAAGTTTATTAATCTGTATACTTTACTACAAGTTAAAACTTCAATAAACAAAGTTAAAAGCAATCCAGAATAAAAAAAATACCTTGCTGAAACCCATTTGGCTCAGTGGATAGAGTGTCGGCCTGCAGACTGAAAGGTCCCAGGTTCGATTTCGGTCAAGGACATTACCTTGGTTTCCGGCACATCCCCAGTAGGGAGCATGCAGGAGGCAGCTGATCAATGATTCTCTCTCATCAGTGTTTCTAACTCTCTATCCCTTCCCCTTCCTCTCATTAAAAAATCAATAAAATATATTTAACAAATACCTTTAGCTCCTCACTGAAATTTAGCAAACTTATGTAGAAACTTCATATCAGTTTTATGAATACTCTAATTCATTAAACAGTCCCAATAATCTGAACTTTCTAGGAATTACATTGTCAGGAAGAACAAAACTCTTTATGGATAGCCCCCATTAAATGCAAAGAAGTATCTATGCCTTTATATAGAGCAGAAGATATATAAATTACTATCTAGTTATCACTAGAAATGGATAGTTGTAGAAACACAAAAAGGCATATGTTAAAGTCTACACATCGGGGATTCTCTTGGGGCCATCCGAAGGTAAATTGAGAAAAATAGACATGTACCTTTAAACAGTAGTCTAATCTTGGTTCCAAGGATAATAACTTCTTACCATTAATTATCAACAAATTAAGAAATATATTCCCTTAAATCTCATTATCTCCCCACCCTGGGAAATAAAGGACTTACAAAGGAGTGGGGTGAGGCATAGGTTGCACCATTCTTGCCACTGTCTTGCAAAGATGGAGCAACCAGGTAAGAGTTTTGATTTAGTCATTCTGCCTTAGGAGGGTTAGAAGTGCTGGGTGGTGTAGCCTTAGAACAGCACTACAACTACAGGTTCTTGAGCAAATTCTGTTCATTTAGTGTCAGAGGTGACAGAGGCACAAACGGAGACAAACCAGAGAACAGGTATTCTCCTCTAGTTCACTAGTTGTGCTAGGTGTATGCTGTTCAACCCAGGACCTCATGAAGTCAAACTGCTGGGTAACTTTGCAGGAGATGTCATCAAACATTAAAATACTGAAGTACTTGAAAAGGATTTTGTGATTCAGAGTAAAATTAAATAATATGTAGTTAATGAGCACTCCTAAAGCAGGATTACCCCAATGCTTTAATAAGCATTGAGGTAACTCAAGTAAAATATCACAGCTGGGCAACAGAGTATATGACTCATATTGCACAAATGATTTCCCAATGCAAATAGCTAGAATCTAATCAATTGGATTAGAATCAAGGTAAGTTGTCCTCTGTATGCATAACCATGTGATATTGTCTTCCAACTTTATTGTAAATGGCTGCTGCAAAAGCCCACGCAATCATGCTATGAACTGACTCACCCCATGCAGTGTTGTCCAAACTCTTGAGCTGCTCAAGGTAACATTCCGGAACCATCGAAGAGAGTGCTGGGTAGTCAGTGACTCACACTTATTGTACTGAATGCTAGCTCTGACTCAGAGTCAACCCTATTAGTTGCTGACTGACACTGTATTTGAAAAGAAGCTCACATTGTGAGTCACCTGGTAGTGCACTGAAAACCTACCCACCATATTCACAACTGGACAGTGATTCACATTAGAATCATTTTGGGGCCTGACTTTACACATATAATTTCAAAACTCAATTCTCTGAATTGGCTTTGGGGTATGCTAGAAAGTCACTCCCCGCTTAACTCTGCATTTCTGTCTAGGCACATGCGGTTGGGTATATAAAGACACAAAGTCAAGGATAAGACATCCAGTTTATGCACCAGAGGAAAATCAAGGTTTCCTGCTTCAAGGATGCAGGTACAGTTCCTAGAAATGCCTTTTCGGGAAGACACCAGTCCTATAAATAACTTTGCAGAACCACAAACTCACTTGAAAGTGCCATGTAACTCCTAAACTGCTCATGTGCGGGCCTGGACCTGTAAGCCACTGCATTTGTCGGTGCTAGATGAATGTCACTGCCACATGCAGGAAGGAAAGAACACGAGGATTACAGAAACTGCTCTTCAAGTGCCTGGAATGAAGCCAGGAACCAGGTTATCGCTCTAAAATAAGAAAGTTTTTTTCACTTTCACTCTTGCTTGTCCACAAAATCTGGAATAATAAAATCTCCTTTTTTTTTTTTTTTTGTAATTTTGAAGGCCTTTCCTAAAAAAGCTCTTTTTATGGGAAAGACTTTCTAAGCCAGTAGGAAGGAGATTTAAAAATTTTAAGAAAAGCTCAAAAATGTTTTTTTGTAAATGTAAAACTGTTACAAGGGATTAATAGAAGATGCAACCAAATGTATATTCCAGTGAGACCTTAAATTCTAATGCTGGCTCTACCTCTAGCTTGACCTAAGACCTTAGCTTACCTTAGGAAACTCATGCGGTCACATCTGCTGCTGTGAGGGACCATGATGAAGCTGTGGGACAACAGTAGCCACATCATTGCCTGGTCTCACTTATGTGGGAGATAACACGTTTGTATATTTTTCCTTATAAAATACCTCTGACTTCTTCTTTGCTAGAAGTTCACCAGTTTGTAGGAAATCATCAGTGTGGTGCTGAAGAGACTGGGGAGTGACTCAGAAGACCTAGTTCTAATGCTGTTTCAGCCCCCATTTAGCTGGAAATCTCTGGCCTGCCCGGGCCTTTGACCTTTCTGAATGTTTCCTCATGTGTAAAGTGAAGGAGGTAAAATAAGTAATCTGACTTATCATTCGGTGTTCTTTTTAAAAATATATATATAGTTTTATTGATTTCAGAGAGGAAGGGAGAGGGAAAGAGAGATGGGAACATCAGTGATGAGAGAGAATCATTGAGTGGCTGCCTCACATTGAGGATCCAGCCTGCAACCCAGGAATGTGCCCTGACCTAGAATCGAACAATGACCCCCTGGTTAACCCCTCTAAACTCAACCACTGAGCCAGGCAGGCCAGGCAGTATTCTTAATATCAAGGGCATTTTGGCTAAAAAGTTTGAAATGATCTTGCAGATGTCAGCATTGCTAGCTCCGAAGGTACAATATTTAATGTAGATGTTGGATTTTTGTATATACCACGTCCTAATGTGTATTTTTTAATGCATATCTGTTTTACAAAGTGAAATATACTCAAGGTTAGAGACAAGTTTCTTAAAATGCTGTTTAAACCTTGTATGTAAATATTTCATAATTATTTAAAAGAAAAGCCTCCAGAAGATGTAGAAATGCATTGTTTTTAAATTCAGATACTGACATAGAAAGTATTTATTGTTTTTTTCTAATTTTCATGATGGACATCCATTTCATTATAAGCATTTCCCCCTTATCTTCTTTATATTTTGAAGTTTACTTGGATAATTTTGCATCAACATAATAATAGTAATAAAAGCTTGTGTTTGCTCTAACTGGTTTGGCTCAGTTGGTAGAGCATCGGCCTGCAGACTGAAAGGTCCCAGGTTCAATTCCGGTCAAGGGCAGGTATCTTGGTTGCGGGCCCATCCCCAGTAGGAGGTGTGCAGGAGGCAGCTGATCGATGTTTCTCTCCCATCGATATTTCTGACTCTCTATCCCTCTCCCTTCCTGTCCGTAAAAAATCAATAAAAAATATATAATTAAAAAAAAATAAAAGCTCGTGTTTGATATATACCAGAATGCTACTAGATCAACGTACTGAATTCTGGCAGCTACCCTCTGAGGTAGGTACTTTTATTATCCCCAGTTTGCTGATGAGAAAACTAAGGCACCTAGAGGTTTAGTAACTTGCCTAAGGTCACACAGCTAGGCTGGAGTTTGAAACGAACCACACAGCCCAGGACTCTTACCCATTAGGCAACATTGCCTCTCATATGAGTGATACCAAAAAATGTCACTTCATGAGCAGAAGATAAACAGGATGGAACCCCGTAAAAAATTAGTTGATGAGCAAAAAGTAGGCATTTACAATCATTTTATTACAAGCGTCCCTTACCAAGTCCTGGGAGGGATTCAGGCTGTTCTGTGAACTCGGACCGATGTTTAGTTAATTCCACAATCTGGACCCCCTAGAAGTGAAATGAAGGCCCCATGCACGACTCTGCCACAGGGAGGAGGGCTGACCACACAGGAGGGTGACTGGAAAACGGTGCAGGAGCTCCCTGCTTCCCCCCTCCCCCCTCTATCCTCCTCCCCTTCTCCTACGCCCCCCCCACCTCCAGCCAGCGCGAAGTCCGGGTGGGCAAGCGATTGCTTCTGCCAGTGGGCGAGCGGCGTCCCTCCCCACCCTGCGCACCAGCTGCGATGGGGGTGGACAAAGCGCAATTGGCCTCTGCCAGGTGCTGAGAAGCAAGCGAGGTGAGGAGACGCTCTCCTTCCCCCGGAGAGACACGGGGTTCGCGCTCACTCCTCTACCCAGCGGGTCGCAGGCGGCACGGATGCGGCACCGCACCCAGGGACCCCAGTCCACGCCTCCTCTCCCAGCTGCGCCACTGGGGCAGCTCGCGGGCCCTGGCCACTCGCCTGGGTTTCCCCCCCAGACCCAGCGCGCCGCCTCCCCCGAGGCCCTTTCCCCGCCCCCTCCCCCAGCCCCGGGAAGACGACGGGCACCCGGACCTCCCTTGGCAAACGCCCACCCCTCCGGGCGCACCGCCTCTTCCCAGC
>PVJN01050884.1:0-14661 GCA_004026805.1 Lasiurus borealis | reverse complement strand
GGGGGGGGGGAGAAATGAGCAAAACAGGCCGGTGTCTGCACCGGACGCCAGGAGGCCCTTGAGCGGCTCCCCGCGCGCCGGGAGGGAGGAGGGGGAACCCAGTCCAGGAGGAACCAGACTTCCTGGATCCCGTGGCGGAGGCAAGGCAGGCCCCGAGGCGCAGGCCGCCAGGTGTTAGGTCTGCGCCGGGCCCTCCCGCGTGGGTTGTGGCCGGGGGTCTCCCCCAGCGAGCACCCCGACTTCTTCTGGGTCTGGCGCCGCCTTTGCTTCTCCCTGTCCTCCTCCGCGTGGTCTGTGGGAGGCCTCCTGGCTCCTCGAGGGGGCCGGGCCGTGTCCCTGGTGACGCACGGGTGCCCTCGGGGCTGGGGTGACCCTCAGCGGGCGCCCACGCCCTCGATTCTGCCCCACTTCCGACCTCGGGTCCTGGCCTGCGCCCAGAGGGCCGGTTTCTGGGCCCAAACGTGCCACCCGCCTGCACAGCCAGCGTGACCCCGGCCATCGGCTCCTCTCCAGTCACAGAGGTGACGGCTGAGAGGCACAGGGACAGGCCTCTGGACTATCCAGCACCGGCTCCTGCTTCCCGGGGCCTGGCTCACGGGTGGGCGGGTGGGGGGGGGGCTTCCGTGGCCAGTGGGGCTTTCTCGTGGCCAGCCTTCTCCTCGGGAGGGAGCTGGGGGCAGGCTCCTCTCTGTCGGCGTCGCAACCAAGCTACCGAGATGGCAAACCGGGATTCCGCGAGGGCACAGCGGTTCGGGAGCCGATGGACGGGACGGTGTGTTCGGACGGGCTGCCGGCGAGCAGCTCTGTTGGCAGGAGCGCCAGTCCCTCGTGGCGTTGCTGCCGTGGGCGTGAGGGTGGCGCGGTGGGGTAGAGAGGCGTGGAGGTGGGAGGGGGGAGGTGCGTCCTGCACAGCGTGGGGGGCCCGGGGACTCTCCCTCCCCTGGCCGCGCTATGCCTTCTCCGAGGAGGCTCGGCCGCCGTTAGCCGTGGCTGACGCCAGGACCAGAGAGGTGGAGACGCCAGCTTCAGGCCGCACAGCAAGTCCAGGCCGGGGCGGGCTCGGAGGTCCCTGGTGGAATGGATCTCTCTCTCTCTCTCTCTTTTAAAAATACAGTGGTACCTCGAGATACGAGTGCCCTAACACACGAGATTTTTGAGATACGAGCCGTCGAGCGAGCGATTTTTGCTTTGAAAGACGAGCAACCTTTGAGATAGGAGTCATCGCTCGGATCGGCCGGCTGCACCCGACCCACCCGTTTACGTCGACGCGAGCGTCTCATAGTTTCCCACGCCTCAAGGTTACGGAATGAATTAAACTCGTATCTCGAGTTACCACTGTATTTTATTGATTCTTTACAGAGAGGAAGGGAGAGGGATTGAGAGTTAGAAACATCGATGAGAGAGAGACATCCATCAGCCGCCTCCTGCACGCCCCCTACTGGGGATGTGCCCGCCACCAAGATACATGCCCTTGACCGGAATCGAACCTGGGACCTTTCAGTCTGCAGGCCGGTGCTCTATCCGCTGAGACACACCGGTTTCGGTGGATGGATCTCTTGACCTGTGACCTCTGAAGGCAGGGCCAGAGCCTCCGCGCTGGGCATCCTGTGGGCGTCGCAGGAACAGGGGTTTGGAAGAGACCCGGACCCGGGGCCTCGCTGGGCCCCCGCCTTCCTCCAGGTTCCCCCACTCCTGGCTCGCTGCCCCGGTCTGCTCATGTCACCCGTCTCTGCGTCTGAGCAGCGCTCCCCGTCTCCTCTGTCCCTCCCTTCTCCCGTCCTCGGGTGCGCCTGGCTGTGGCCGATGGGGTGAGGCTGGGCTGTGGGTCTCCCCGCTTTGCTGTGAGGCTCAAGGAGGGCCAGATTGTGCCGCTCACTCCCTTCCGTCCCGGAGCCTGGAGCAGGGCGGGCAGAAGAGGCCTGGGGGTGCTGCTGAAGGAAAAAGAGGGGGGTCCCTTAGACCAGCGGGTGGCGTCTCACACTCCTCCCTGCGGGGAGTTGGGGGGTGTGTGGTCAGGTGCCCCGAGGGCTCCCGGTGACGTCACTCGTCTCGATGAGGACGCCATAGGGAGGGAGTGCCCCATCCCTGGGAGGGGGACCCAACCTCGAACAGAGGAGATGTGGGGACCCAGGGTGGGGGTTTGAGGCCCCTCGCTGGCCGCCCTGCTGTGTTTGGGCTCCGTGGGAAGACAGCGGGCACAGCTTCCTCTGTCACCCGACGTCACTGCCTCCTGCTCCCCCGGGGACGGCGGAGGGAGGGCGTGGCACGGGGCAGGCGCGGCCCTGCAAGAGGGGGAGCCCGCGGGGACTTAGGGGCTCCCAGCACCGCCCCTGCTGCCACCGATCTGGAACCGACACGGGTGACGCGCTCACGGAGCGTCTCCCGTGCGCCCCACGTGCTTAACCTGGATTATCCGGTGTAATCCTCCCCGCGCCGGCGACGGCAGCCGTGTGCGTCCTCTGCCTGGGCGGGCGTTCCCGGCGTGAGGCTGGGCGAGGCCCAGGCACGGACCCGGCCACCCGGCTAGACTCGGGGGAGCCAGGATGCACCCCCCCGCCGTCTCTGGCTCCGGGGCTTCCCGGGTGCAGGGCTGACCCCCGGGAGGCAGGCTCCACGCGTGGGGGGGGGGCGGCACCCAGAGAGCTGGCTGGACGAGCGCTCAGTACGCGTGTGGAGGACGAACGAATGAATGAAGGAGGAAGGAAGGAATGAATGAAAGGAGCTTCCCGAGGTGAGCGGGCCGTGCTCACCCTCCTCGGAAAGGGAAGGGGTTCACAAACGGCCGTGAGACGCGGCGCCCGTGCCCTCTCCGAGGCTGTACCGGGGGGAAAGGAGGGTGCCCCAGCGTAGGGTGGCGGCGAGGCCTGACTCAGCTCTGTGCCTGCACACCCCGCGGGCGCTGCACTGGCAGCTGCGGGGAGGGGCTGCCCGTCTGAGGGTGAAAACGGGGCTCCGCGTCCTCCAGTCCCAGCCCGGCACGCTGCCCGGGTCACGGCGCCTCCCCTCGGGCTCCAACTAGCGGTGCCAAGATCTAGGGCTCAGGGCGAGACATGGCCCGAAGGTGGGGCCGAGAGGTCGCGAAGGAACTGCCGGGGGGAAAACCCAGGAGGGCTTCCTGGAGGCGGTGTTTCCGAGGCGTGTCCGCCGGGACAGAGCGGGATGGGTCCGATGCTGCCCGCCTTGGAGGGACTGGCTCTCACCTCCCTCCCCACATCCGCTCCCCATCAGGCCGGGGAGGGGGCGCGCTCTGGACACGCTGCCCGCCTTCTCCCTCCCGTGGGCTGAGCAGACGCCCGCACGCTTCTGAGACGCTTCGAAGGCGTGCGGCCGAGGACCCGAGGGTCGTCTTCTGACCAGGACAGAAAAGCCTCGCCGATACTTAACCGCGTTCCGATACTTTAACCGCGTTACATTTATCCGGTACCCGTTAAACTTTTTTTTTTAAAATATATTTTATTGATTTTTTTACAGAGAGGAAGGGAGAGGGACAGAGAGCCAGAAACATGGATGAGAGAGAGAGACAACAGTCAGCCGCCTCCTGCACGCCCCCTCCTGGGGATGTGCCCGTCACCAAGGTCCGTGCCCTTGACCGGAATCGAACCCGGGACCCTTCAGTCCGCAGGCCGACGCGCTATCCACTGAGCCATACCGGTTTCGGCCCCGTTAAACTTTTGATGCCGCTGTTCCCTCTGGCGGCTGGAGGCTGTGTGTGTGTGGCTTGTGTTTAATCAGAGTTGATTTTTTTTTTTGTTTTGTTTTTTTGGGTAGTGGTGATGGTGGTTCTGGCACAGGAGACTCTTTCGGGGTTCCTTCTAGGCACACTGTGGGGGGGGGTGAGAGGCGCCGGATGCTCCAAATGTGGGGTTTTCCCCGTAGGGCCAGGATGATGGATGATGTCTCCGGAGTGTGCCAACCCAGACCCCGCTCCCCTGCCACCCGGCCTGGAGACCCCCAACGCCGAGCGCCCTCCACAGACCCCCCCCGCACCCCCCCAGTTTCCGCAGGATCGGGGTGAGCTCTGATCGCCTCGCAGAGCACGGCCAGGCAGCGCGGCGTGAATTAGCAAACAGCTGTTTCTAATTGGAGTGTGGAGCGGTACACAGAGGGGCTTGTTTGTCGGTTCGCTCCTCTCGTTTGGTAATGAATTTTAATCGCCGCTACAGGTGAGAAGAATGCGGGAACAAGCTTGTACCTCGCGCGAGAGACAAAGGGGAGACAGATGTAGCAGATTTGCAGCCCGCGATGAGAGCGGGGAGGGCTGCCGCCCGCGCGCGCGCGCGTTACTACTACGTGCGATTAGCGTGCAGCTGCCGCCGGTCCCCGGTCCACGCACGCGGCCGCGTGTGGGCCCGGCCGGTCCCCCGGAGGGAGTCCGGAAAAACAGTGATTCAACCCCGAAAGCATGCGGCTCGCTCTCCAGGCGCCGAGCCCTTCGCTCCGGGCCTTGGCGGGGCTGTTTTCCAGAAAGTTCAGGGATGACTTTCAGGGACAGAGGCTTCCCTCCTCCCTGGAGGGGGTGAGAGGCGGCCGGGCGATGCTGGGGTGCGAGGGAGGCCAGGCCAGGTGCTGATGGGGGCGAGGGGGGCGGCTTTTGGAGCCCCTCCAAATGCCCCATCTTTGGGGAGTCTCTCACAGCAGGGCAGGTTTTGGGGGGGGGGACTTTATTCCCTCCCCCCACTAGCTGTTGAATCTCTGTAATAAAAGTCAAGCTCATGCCGAAACCGGGGTGGCTCCGTGGATAGAGCGTCGGCCTGCGGACTGAAAGGTCCCAGGTTCGATTCCGGTCAAGGGCATGTGCCTTGGTGGCGGGCACATCCCCAGTTAGGGGGTGTGCAAGAGGCGGCTGATCGATGTTTCTAACTCTCTATCTCTCTCCCTTCCTCTCTGTAAAAAATCAATAAAATGTATTTTTAGCCGAGACCGGTTTGGCTCAGTGGATAGAGCGTCGGCTTGTGGACTGAAAGGTCCCGGGTTCGATTCCAGTCGGGGGCATGGACCTTGCTTGCGGGCACAGCTCCACTGTGGGGCGTGCAGGAGGCGGCTGATCGATGTCTCTCTCTCATCGATGTTTCTAGCTCTCTATCCCTCTCCCTTCCTCTCTGTAAAAAATCAATAAAAAAAAAAATAGTTCAGTTCAGTTGCCTTCTCAATGCTGGTGCCGAGTAAGTCTATTTCAGGGTTCCTTCTGGGCCTGTGTCTGGGGGAGAGGCGCCAGGTTGACGGACTGTGAGGTCTGGGAGGCCAGGGGTTTTGGGGGAACGGCGGGTGGCCTCCTCCTTGTCCGGTGGGCCCAGCTGGCCTCTGGGACGGCAGTGCCCTCTTGGGGGAGGGGTCCGGGGAGTCGGAGGGTCTGCCACCCACTCCCCCAGGAGCCTGGAGACCCAAGTCCAAGCCCTTGCAAAGCGCTGGTGCCTCAGTTTCTCCGTCTGTACAATGAGAGGGGGTGGGCTGGGTGCCCCGGACAGTTCCATGCCTCCCTGACACCCTGGGGTGGTGGTAAGTGCAGGGGCCAGCAGCCTTCTAGCCCGGCTGGTGGGGCTCGGTGGTTGAGCATCAGCCTTGAACCAGGAGGTCACACGGTTCGATTCCCGGTCAGGGCATAGGCCTGGGTTTCAGGCTCCATCCCCCGTGGGGGACATGCAGGAAGCAGCTAGTCCGTGATTCTCTCTGACCATGGATGGTTCTCTCTCTCCCCCATTCCTCTTTCCCCTCAGAAATCAATCCTATCTAATAAAAGCCCCGTGAGAGAAACGGCGGGACCGTCAGAATGACAAGAGACCCCAGGGAGCGAGCGGATAGGGGCGAGCAGTTAGGAGTCAGCGGTCCTGGACTGCAAGAGGGATGTCTGACTGCCGGTTTAGGCCGGATCCTTAGAGATCCCTGCAGGATGGGCCTAAACTGGCAGCCAGACATCCCTCAAAGGATCCTGGATTGCAAGAGGGTGCAGACAGGGCTGAGGGACCCCTCCCATGCATGAATTTCATGCACCGGGGGCCTCTAGTAAAAATATATTTTAATGAATGAATAAAAACCATCTCCCGCAGGCGAAACTCTCGGTTCTTAACGTCAGACCCCCCTGGTGGTTACTCAGACCCAGACCACCCTGGCTCGTGCCCCTGGGACCCGTCACAGGGGTGGCCTGTGCCCTCCCTTTGCCTGCCCTGTGGCCTCAGGTTGAGCAGAAGAAGCAGGAGCCGGGAGCCAGCGACTGTTTTTGTGTGTGAGAGAGCGTTTCTCGCCTAGATATCTTTACAAATACAGTGGTACCTCGAGATACGAGTTTAATTCGTTCCGTCACCTTGAGGCGTGGGAAACTATGAGACGCTCGCGTCTCAGTAAACTGGTGGGTCGTGTGCAGCCGGCCGATCCGCGTGATGACTCCTATCTCAACTGTTGCTCGTCTTTCAAAGCAAAAATCGTTCGCTCCACGGCTCGTATCTCAAAAATCTCGTATGTGAGGGCACTCGTATCTCGAGGTACCACTGTACTCACTTACTTCATTGATTAGCAACGGAGCTGGGTGACTGTGCTCACCCCCATTTTACAGGCGAGGAAACCGAGGCAGGGCTCCTTGTCTAGCTAACAGCAAGTGCTGGCGAGGATATGGAGGAAGGGAACGCAAACCGGGGCAAGCACCGGGGAAAACGCTGTGGAGTTGCCTCAGAAAATTAAAAAGGGAACTCAGTTTGACCCGGCGATCCCACTTCTGGGAATATCTCTCCTCAAACCCTCACAACTCTGTCCGAGCCGGTTTGGCTCCGCGGATAGAGCGTCGGCCTGCGGATGGAAGGGTCCAGGGTTCCACGCTGCAGTAGATGGACACGGACCTGGGTTGCAAGCTCCTCCCCGGCCCGGGCCCTGGTCAGGGCTCGTGCAGGAGGCAACCGATCGGTGTGTCTCTCTCACATCGATGTTTCTCTCTGTCTTCCACTCTCCCTAAAAACCAACGGGAAAATATCCTCGGGGGAGGATTAACCAGAACACACACACATACACACACACACACACACACACACAACCCCCTCAAAACACCAGTCAGAAAGGATCTGGCACCCGCATGTTCACAGCAGTGTTATGTACAGTAGCGAAGGTTTGGGAGCAGCCCACGCGCCCCTCAGGAGAGGAGGGGGTGAAAGGCCGGGGGGCATTTACCCCGTGGAAGACTGTGCAGCTGTAGAAAGAGGGGCTCTTCCCTCTGGGACAGCAGGGAGGGGCCTGGAGCACCCTCTGCCCAGGGAAAGAGCCCCCCGGAGAAAGACAGGCATCGCCTGAGCCCGCTTCTCGGTGGAATCCAGTGACCACAACAAACTAATGCTCCAAATAGGACCCGAAGCCGGGAGGCGTGGACCGGGCTGACCTACCTCCATGCAGGGAGGCGGGGGTGCGGGGACGAGAAGAGATCATCCACAGGACGTACACCCTTCCATGCCCGGCCCACGGACCCGGAAAACAGAGTGGCGAGGACCTGGGGAGTGGGGGTGGGCAGGGACTGGAGGAGGGGTTAGGGGGAGAGAAATAGGAGACATCTGTAATGCTACCAACAATAAAAATACATATTAATTTAAAAAGAAACCCCGCCCTGACCGGTTTGGCTTTGTGGATAGAGCATCGGCCTGCGGACTGAAGAGTCCCGGGTTCGATTCTGGTCAAGGGCATGGATCTTCGTTGCGGGCACATCACTAGTGGGGGGCATGCAGGAGGCGGCTGATCGATGTTTCTCACTCTCTATCCCTCGCCCTTCCTCTCTGTAAGAAATCAATAAAATATATTTTAAAAAAAAACAACAAAACAAAAACAAAATTCCCAACGAGGCTACTTAACTTGGGGGAACTGGGAGTCTGAGTCCAGTGTGTCCTCGTACCCCCAGGCAAACGTCGGTGTCCCCAGGGCCCGGACCCCACCTCCCAGGACAGAAGCTGGGGGCCGGCTGAGCAGGGTTGCCCGAGAAATGTGCCCAATAAACGTGGCGGCTGATGTTGCCACAGGTGGTGCTAATCAGCACTCACTCTTCTTCTTCTTTAAAAATATATTTCATTGATTTTTTTACAGAGAGGAAGGGAGAGGGATAGAGAATTAGAAACATCGATGAGAGAGAGACATCCAATCAGCCGCCTCCTGCACGCCCCCTACTGGGGATGTGCCCGCCACCAAGGTACATGCCCTTGACCGGAATCGATCCTGGGACCCTTCAGTCTACAGGCCGACGCTCTACCCCCTGAGCCACACCGGTTTCGGCCTGCTCTTCTTATTGTAAATGTTTTTATTGATTTTTAGAGAGAGGAAGGGAGAGGGAGAGAGAGAGAGAGAAGCATGATCCATCAGCGGCCCCTCGCTCGCCCCCTCCTGGGGATGGAGCACACAACCTGGGCCTGGGCCCTGATCGGGACTCGAACCACCGGCGACCTTTCGGCCCACAGGACCACACCCAACTTCTGAGCCACCCGGCCAGGGCCAGCACTGCTTCTCCTGATTGGCCAGCAGTGCCCTTTGCCAGCCCAGAAGTTCACTTGGGTCAAGCGAGTTCACTTGGTACATTACAGAGCCAGGAGCCCTCCCCTCCTACCCCCCACCCCCCAGCCCAGGGTCGGCACCATCACCCACCTTGGCAGGTTGCCAGGCGCCCGTGGCATGGTCTCCTGCCCCGCCCACCTCTGCCCGGTGCTCATCTGCCCTCTGGAGCCCCCGCCTTCTCGGGACGGTCCCATCACGGCGAGAACAGCGCCTTCCCGCCGCCCTGTTCCCCGTCCGCCCCGCCCAGCGGCTCTCCTTTCTCAGCTATGGACAGTCCCGGGGTCAGGAGCCGTGTGCCCGGGCGGACGGACAAACACAGGGGTTCAGGGCAGGTGGCCCCACGAGGTTTGGGAGCAGGCGACCATCCTGGGCCTCGCCGGCTCCGAGGGGCCCTCCCCCAAAGGCGGGCGGTGGGCCAGTCCCGTCCTCCCTCCACCAAGGCCCCACGGAGGTGCAGACCGGGCTGGGCTGGAGGCTGACGTCCCCCCTCCCCCCCGCCCTTTCTCACCTGTGCTGATGGCGTCTTATCCAACAGCCATGCCACAGCTTGCTCAGACCCAAGTTCTGGGCCGGGGGCTGATGGTGGAGCGTCCGGCGGTGCGGTTCTCTCCTGGGGAAACCGAGGCCCAGGCTCCTGGTCTGTGCCCTGGGAGCGGCCCCGGCTCCCCACGTCGGGGGTCTCAGGAAGGTGCTGAGCGGGGTCGCTGGGCCCGCAGGACACGCTCCAGGGCGGCCTGAGCTCCGACTCCGAGACCGTAAAGGCGGGCCCGGGGGCGGGGCCAGCAGGTCCCCGGGGCCCCTGCTCCAGCCACCTTCCCCGTGGCCCCTTTGTCTGCGCTCGGAGCCTAGCGAGCGAGCGGGGGCTGGGAGCTGCCAGGGAGGCGGGTGTTTCTAATCCGAGGGGCTGACGCGCCTGTGTCCTTGCCGTCCGAAGCGCCCGTCCTGCGAGACCCCCCGGGGAGCAGGTGCTCGCGCCGGGCGGGCGTTCGGGGCGGTGCCTGTGCCGGGCGGGGGGCGGGGAGGGGCGGCCGCCGGGGATGCTGGCATCCGGCAGCCTTTCACACGGTCAGGGCGGTGGGGGCACCGGAGGGAGGCGGGGGGGACAGGTGTGGCCTAGGAGCAGGCTCAGAGGGAGCCCCGAGGGACCCTGTCGCCTCTCCAGGTCGGGGTTGGCCTGGTCTTCCCTTGAGAAGACCCCGTGTCCCTGTGAGTGTGCGTGCGATGGCGGTGACGGTGTGTCTGCACGGGCGAGGGCGTGAGTATGTGAGTGTGTGCGTGCATGTGTGTTCTGTGCGAGAGATAGTGTATGAGTGGATGTGCATGTGTGGGATTGTGTGCGATCATGTGATGTGAGTATGTGTGTGCATGCGTGTTGTGTGTGAGGGATAGTGCATGAATGGATGTGCATGTGTGGGATTGATGGTGTGATCATGTGATGTGAGTGTGTATGTGCATGCGCGTTGTGTGTGAGGGATAGTGCAGGAGTGGCTGTGCCTGTGTGGGATTGTGTGCGGTCATGTGATGTGAGTGCATGTGCATGCATGTTGTGTGCGAGGGGTAGTGCAGGAGTGGCTGTGCATGCGTGGGATTGTGTGTGATCATGTGATGCGAGTGCGTGTGCGTGCATGTTGTGTGCTAGGGATGATAGTGCAGGAGCGGCTGTGCCTGTGGGGGAGAGTATGTGATCGCATGTGGCCTGTGAAGGCAGGCGTGGCTGTGTGTAGGTGAGTATATGTTGGGTGTAAATCTGGGTGAGCTGTGTGGGTGTAAATCTGGGTGAGTGGGGGGGTGCTGTGTGAGCTGTGTGGGTGTGCAGGCTGCGTCTGCCTGGCCCGGGATGTGGCCCCGGCCCCTACCCCCTTGCAGTGCAGACCCACCGGCTGTGTCCGAGGCAGAACCGGGCTGGCAGGGCCGGGGCTGGGCCGTGCTCAATGTCCCGGTGACAGAGCCAGCCCAGTGCTGCCGAACCTGAGCCCTTGTCTGCCTCCCCCTGCGTGGAGCGGCCTGTGTCCGTTTCACCGTTACTGAGTTTTAAATCCGGCGGCGTCACCGGAGCCGGGCACGCCCTCCTGCCGGCGCTGGGCTGGCCCGTCTCGGGGTTCCTCCCCTGCTCCAGGTGCTGCATCCGTGTGCCTTTGTTCTCCCAGAAACAGCCACCTCGGGTTTTTCCTCTCCCCCGAGGCTGGGGGAGGGGGTGGGGGTGGCTGCAGCCCTGGGGAGATGGGGCCACACGGGGCGCCTGTGGGCGGAGAGCCCGCCCCCCGGTGGATGGAGGGTCCCCCAGGCTCTGAGCTCCGTGGCCACCTGGGTCCCGGCCCCTCCTCTACTCAGTCTCCCTCGGGCACCCCCTCCGCGGGCTTGGGTGGGTGGCCTTGGGTGGGCGTGGGGTCGAGGGAAGCAAAGAAAAGAACCCGGAGCCTGGTTTGGGCTGGAAACACAGCCCCCTCGCTCCGTGGCCTCTGCCCACCCGTCCGCCTGTGCCCTGCTGTCTGAGGCCCCGTGCCTGTGGCTCCCGCCTCGTGTGCGTCTGCCACCGGGGGGAGCCGTCCAGCTGCCTCGGGGCCCCCCTGCTACCCCCAATGACGTGGTGCAGCCCAATTCTTGAGCCTGTGCGCGATTCCTTGCGAAGGGTCCCCCGTGGCCCCTGGGACCAGCGAGAGGGCTGGAGGGGGGGTTGGGGAGATGGGAGAGGAGGGGACCCAGGTCTCCATCCAGGGCGGGAACTTGTCCCATGTCCGGTGGCTCTGTCCCAGCGGCCCCTGCACCCCCTCAGGGTGCATGCACGGAGGCCCAGGCCGGTGTCCCGAGGGGAAGGGCACACGGCCCCTCCGTTCCCTGCCGCCGCTCCCCTGCCACCCCCTCTGCAGGCCGGAGGGCCCTCCTGGCCACCGCCTGCCTGCCCCCTCCCTTCCTCTCTCGCTCCCCCCAATATCCCCCCCGGCCGGCCAGCTGCAAGCCTCAGCCTCGCGGCGGAGACGCCGGCTCTGTCCTTGTCTCGCGTCCCCGCCCCGGGAATCCTCGCCTCTAATCTGCTCTCCGCCTCCCCCTTCTCGCCTCCCCCCACCCCACCCCACCCCTCCCGTCCCCTGCAGATGCTGACGACGACCCGCAGCTGTCCTGGGTGGCCTCGTCGCCCTCCAGCAAGGATGTGGCGTCCCCGACGCAGATGATCGGGGATGGCCTGGACCTGGGCCTGGGCGAGGAGGAAGGGGGCACGGGCCTGCCGTACCCGTGCCAGTTCTGCGACAAGTCCTTCATCCGCCTGAGCTACCTGAAGCGGCACGAGCAGATCCACAGCGACAAGCTGCCCTTCAAGTGCACCTACTGCAGCCGCCTCTTCAAGCACAAGCGCAGCCGCGACCGGCACATCAAGCTGCACACGGGCGACAAGAAGTACCACTGCCACGAGTGCGAGGCGGCCTTCTCCCGCAGCGACCACCTCAAGATCCACCTCAAGACGCACAGCTCCAGCAAGCCCTTCAAGTGCCCCGTGTGCAAGCGCGGCTTTTCCTCCACCAGCTCGCTGCAGAGCCACATGCAGGCGCACAAGAAGAACAAGGAGCACCTGGCCAAGGGCGGGGGCGCGGCCCCGGAGGCCCGCCCGGACGTCTTCGTGTGCGACTACTGCGAGGACGGCTTCGGCCAGGCCGAGGCGCTGGAGAAGCACGTGCTCACGCGGCACCCGCAGCTCTCGGAGAAGGCCGACCTGCAGTGCATCCACTGCCCCGAGGCCTTCGGCGACGAGGGCGCGCTGCTGGCGCACATCCACCGGGCCCACGCCCGCCAGAAGCACAAGTGCCCCATGTGCCCCGAGCAGTTCTCCTCCGTGGAGGGCGTCTACTGCCACCTGGACAGCCACCGGCAGCCCGACTCCAGCACCCACAGCGCCAGCCCCGACCCCGTGCTGGGCAGCGCGGCCTCTATGAGCAGCGCCACGCCCGACTCGAGCGCCTCGGCCGAGCGCGGCTCCACGCCCGACTCCACGCCCAAGCCGCTGCTGCGGGGGCCCAAGAAGATGCGCGGTGGAGGCGGTGGTGGTGGCGGGGAGGACTCCGCCTCCAATGCCGCCGCCATCGCTGTGGCCGCCGCCGGAGCCGGTCCCGGCTGGTCCCCCAAGGTGGCCTACAGCTGCCCGTACTGCGCCAAGCGGGACTTTGCCAGCCTGGCCGTGCTGGAGATCCACCTGAAGACGCTGCACGCCGACAAGCCGCAGCAGAGCCACACGTGCCAGATCTGCCTGGACGCCGTGCCCACGCTGCACACGCTCAGCGAGCACGTGCTCAAGCTGCACAAGAGCCACCTCGTCGCCGCGGCCGCCGCCTCCTCCTCACCGCCACCGCCCGCAGGGCCCTTCGGCGGCGGCCTGGGCGGCCTCAGCGGCGTCGTCGGCGGGCTGTCCGCCTTCCACTGCAACTACTGCCCCGAGCTGCTGGCCGACATCAACAGCCTGCAGGAGCACGTGCGGGTGACCCACGGCGGCGGCGGCGGCGGCGGGGGCGGGGGCGGGGGGCCCGGCGCGGCCCCGGCCGACGGCAGCAACGCCTACTTCTGCAACCAGTGCTCCATGGGCTTCCTGACGGAGGCCTCGCTCACCGAGCACATCCAGCAGGCCCACTGCGGCGTGGGCGGGCCCAAGCTGGAGTCGCCGCCGGCGGGGCGGCCCTCGGCGGCCGCAACCCAGTCCTTCCTGGAGGTCTACTCGTGCCCCTACTGCACCAACTCGCCCATCTTCGGCTCCATCCTGAAGCTCACCAAGCACATCAAGGAGAACCACAAGAACATCCCGCTGGCGCACGGCAAGAAGTCCAAGGCGGTGGAGCAGAGCCCCGCCTCGTCCGACGTGGAGGTGTCCTCGCCCAAGCGGCAGCGGCTGGCGCTCGGCGGCGGCGGCGTGGGCGGCGCCGGGGCGGCCGACGCCCTCTCCAACGGCGAGTACCCGTGCAACCAGTGCGACCTCAAGTTCTCGAGCTTCGAGAGCTTCCAGACGCACCTGAAGCTGCACCTGGAGCTGCTCCTGCGCAAGCAGGCGTGCCCCCAGTGCAAGGAGGACTTCGACTCGCAGGAGGCGCTGCTGCGGCACCTGACGGCGCACTACACGACCACGGCGACGCACTACGTGTGCGAGAGCTGCGACAAGCAGTTCTCCTCGGTGGACGACCTGCAGAAGCACCTGCTGGACATGCACACGTTCGTGCTGTACCACTGCACGCTGTGCCAGGAGGTCTTCGACTCCAAGGTGTCCATCCAGGTGCACCTGGCCGTCAAGCACAGCAACGAGAAGAAGATGTACCGCTGCACGGCCTGCGCCTGGGACTTCCGCCAGGAGGCGGACCTGCAGGCGCACGTCAAGCACGGCCACCTGGGCAACCCGTCCCGGGCGCACCGGTGCCTCTTCTGCGGCGGCACCTTCGGCACCGAGGTCGAGCTGCAGTGCCACATCACCACGCACAGCAAGAAGTACAACTGCCGCTTCTGCAGCAAGGCCTTCCACGCCATCGTGCTGCTGGAGAAGCACCTGCGCGAGAAGCACTGCGTGTTCGACGCGGCCGCCGAGAACGGCACGGCCAACGGCGGCGTGGCGCCCCCGGGAGGAGCCGCCGCGGCCACCGCCTCGGCCGCCGCCGCCGTAGCCGCCAAGAAGGCCGAGCCCGCCGACCTGCAGGCCATGCTGCTCAAGAACCCCGAGGCGGCCAACAGCCACGAGGCCAGCGAGGACGACGTGGACGCCTCGGAGCCCATGTACGGCTGCGACATCTGCGGCGCGGCCTACACCATGGAGGTGCTGCTGCAGAACCACCGGCTGCGCGACCACCACATCCGGCCCGGCGAGGACGACGGCTCCCGCAAGAAGGCCGAGCTGTTCATCAAGGGCAGCCACAAGTGCAACGTGTGCGCGCGCACCTTCTTCTCGGAGAGCGGGCTGCGCGAGCACCTGCAGACGCACCGGGGCCCCGCCAAGCACTACCTGTGCCCCATCTGCGGCGAGCGCTTCCCCTCGCTGCTCACGCTCACCGAGCACAAGGTCACGCACAGCAAGAGCCTGGACACGGGCACCTGCCGCATCTGCAAGCTGCCCCTGCAGAGCGAGGAGGAGTTCATCGAGCACTGCCAGATGCACCCGGACCTGCGCAACTCGCTGACGGGCTTCCG
>PVJN01050883.1:0-14665 GCA_004026805.1 Lasiurus borealis | reverse complement strand
CAAGGGAGCAGTTGGGGGTGAACGGGCCAATGGGGAGGGAAGGTAGGGATGAGCAGGCCAGCATGGGGGGGGGCATTTGTGAGTGTTCAGGCCAACAGGGAGAGCAGTTGGGAGGGACCAGGCCTGCAGGAGAGGGGAGTTGGAGGGGACCAGACCTGCAAGGGAGGGCAGTTGGGGGTGATCAGGCTGGCAGGGGAGGGCAGTTAAGGGTGATCAGGCTGGCAGGGGAGGACAGTTAGGGTGACTAGGGTGGCAAAGGAGGGCAGTTAGGGCGGACCAGACTTGCAGGGGAGGGCAGTTAGTGGCAATCAGGCTGACAGGGGAGTGGTTAGGGGATGATCAGGCTGGCAGGCAGAAATGGTTATGGGCATTCAGGATGTCAGGCAGGCAAGCAGTTGGGATTCAGCAGTCCTGGATTTTGAAAAGGATGTCTGATGCTCATTTAGGCCCAATCCAACCTAAATGAGCAGTCGGACATTCCTCAAGGAGTCCCAGGAGAGGGTGCAGGCTGAGCTGAGGAACACATGCCCCCATCCACAAATTTTGTGTACCAGGCCTCTAGTAAACATAAATTAAGATCAAAACAAATATATGGGCACATAGAAACATATACACACTTATATAAACACTTCAAATTTGATTGAGAATGTAAATATTCTACCAAGTAATTGTTTCCATCAAATTTTATACAATAATTTATATATTTTTTACCTGCACATAGTATAAATGTGTGTACAGTCTATCAAATATATATAGAATCTATATTCAATATATATTACTTGAGTTTCAGCATTAACATACTGCTATGTGATCACATCTTTAAGATCAAAAGTAGTTTGTAATTGAAAATATTTAATATAATATATAACTTATTATTTTATCAATTTGATAATCACTAAGGACATTTAATTTGACCTTTTTAACAAAGAATGGAAAAAGACTGATATAGTCATGAGGAGAATAATTTGAAAATATTTATGTTGACTAGCGTATGTATATATACATTCATATTCTTGAATAATATAATAAAGGAACATTCATGTAGTTTCATAAGATAGGTATATGCAAATATATTTGTAGCAGTTGTTTATGGTAATGGAGAGTAAGTAGCAATGTGTGTTTTTACCATACAGTTCTTTGGCTCAATAATCTCGATATACATTCAACACAATCAATATGATTTATAGCAATGCTGAATGAATAAGATAAATACATGGATGATATATATATCATTAACTGTGTTTTAAAATAGATACTTACCAAATAACCTAAAGGACAATTAGGGTGGTAAAAATTTGTAGAAAATGGGTACATAAAGATATGATATAGAAAATAAAAAGTTTTGCCTATTGCAATGGAACTTATAAAACATAATTAACTGCATGTTCTCTATTAAAGGCCTTAACTGGGAGAATCCAAGATGGTGGCATAGGTGAGCACAACAATTTCAAAACTACAACTAAGAGACAGAACAGACATCATCCAGAACCACAGAAAAGCTGGCTGAGTGGAAATTCTACAACAAAAAGAAAAAGAGGGGCTCACGGAGACACAGAGGAGCTGCAAAAAGCTGAGGTATGGAGACAGGCGCATGGAGAGAATGGATGCCAGAGTACCTGGCTGGCTTTCTCTGGCAGAAGGGAGATGGGAGACTCCCAACTGCACTGAACCCCTTATTCTACAGCACTGAACCTCAGGTCTGGCCAGAACTCATACAGGAGGAGTTTGGACTGTGAAAAGGGAGAAGTGCACGGAAATTTAGGGAAGCTTCGAAAGGGCAGAAGTCTGGGGGCGCACACAGCACTGTGTGCAGAAGACGGACTGCTGATTGTGCTACTGGCTTTCATGAGTGGGCAGGACAGAGCCCCCCCCACAACTGTGCCACTTATAACTCCACTAAGCCTCAGTTTCGGGCAAGACCCTGGGGACCCAGACTCATATGGTCCCGGAGTGTAGGAGAGCCAGAAAGGCACAGTCTAGAGGCACTGTGTGTGCACGCACAGGAACTGCTTCAGCAATTACTCAGAGACACGTCAGAACTAGGGGACATGCAGGGTGGATCCCACTGGAAGGCAAGGCAATTCGTTAAGCCTTGAGACTCCACCCATCCTAAGCTTAACAGAGAGGCTCTTGCAGTTTTGTAAGTCTTTTGTCATAAGGCTGAATCCAACACAGAAGTTCACCCAGCATAGTGAAAATGTGGAGACAAAGGAAGACATCACAAACAATAGAAATGGAGGAAAACAAACGATATAGATTTCAAAACCACGGTTATGCAGATTTTCAAGAATATCCTAGAAAAGATGGATAAATTTAGCGAGACCCAAGAGGAGATGAAAAAGGACCAACTAAAATTTAAACATAAATTTAGCGAGATAAATTTAGTGAGACCCAAGAGGAGATGAAAAAGGACCAACTAAAATTTAAACATACATGGACTGAAATAAATAAATAAATATATATATATATATATATATATATATATATATATATATATATATATATTATACAGAAGCCTAACAGCAGACTAGAGGAAGTCAAGAATCAAGTCAAAATTTTGAAATATAAAGAATCAGAAAACACTCAACTAGAAAAGCAGAAAGAAAAAAAGAATCCAAAAATGTGAAGATAATGTAAGGAGCCTCTGGGACAACTTCAAGCATACCAACATCAGATTTGTTGGGGTGACAGAAGAAAAGAGAGAGCAAGATACGGAAAACCTATTTGAAGAAATAATTACTGAAAACTTTCCACATCTGGTGAAAGAAATAGACTTACAAGTCCAGGAAGCACACAGAACCCAATATAAAAGGAATCCAAAGAGGACTACACCAAGACACATAATAATTAAAATACCAAGAGCAAAAGACAAAGAGATAATATTAAAAGCAGCAAGGAAAAACAGTTAATTACCTACAAGGGAGGACCCATTCAAATGTCAGCTGATTTCTCAACAGAAACGATGCAGGCCAGACAGGAGTGGCAAGAAGTATTCAGTGATGAATAGTAAGAACCTACAATCCAGAATACTCTATCCAGCAAAGCTATCATTCAGAATTGAAGGGCAGATAAAGAGTTTCACAGATAAGAAAAAGCTAAAGGAGTTCATCAACACCAAACCAGTATTATATGAAATGCTGAAAGGTACTCTTTAAGAAGAGGAAGAAGAAAAAGGTAAAAGATAAAAAATTATGAACAACAAATACATAACTATGAACAAGTGAATCTAAAAATTAAGTGAATTAAAAATTTGACGAACATGCCGAGACCGGTTTGGCTCAGTGGATAGAGCGTCAGCTTGCGGACTGAAAGGTCCCGGGTTCGATTCCGGTTGGGGGCATTTACCTTGCTTGCGGGCACATCTCCACTGTGGGGTGTGCAGGAGGTGGCTGATCGACGTCTCTCTCTCATCAATGTTTCTGACTTTCTATCTCTCTCCCTTCCTCTCTGTAAAAAATCAATAAAATATATTTTTAAAAAAAATTGATGAACAGAATAAACTGGTGAATATAATAGAATCAGGAGCATAGAAAGAGAGTGGAGTGATAATTTTCAGGGGAAAGGGGTGAGGAAAGTGCAGGGAGAGACTGGAAAGAAATCATACAACTATGGATATGGTCAATGCTGGGGGAAGTAAGAGTAGAGGGAGGAGTGGGAGCCGGGTAAAGTGGAGCTATGGAGGAGAAAAAAAAAAAGAAACAAATGTAATAATCTGAAAAATAAAGAATTTAAAAAAGGCCTTAATTGGTGTGGGAGCCCCTTTCCATGTCCCGCATAGTTCAGGGTTCCCAGTTCAGGTATCGGGTTCTGAAGGAGGCCGCACACAAACGAAAAGAGAGACTAGAGAAAATAAATATGGCGATATTGGGGGGCCAGGCGGGAGCCTTCCTCTAGTGGAAAGGACTGCCCCTTGCTCTGGCCTTTTTCTCCCTTTTTATTAAGGCTTTGAGACACACCCCTAGCCTTTAGGCAGAAAATAACAAAACATAAATTAACATGAAACAAACAGGTAGAGGTTGCTTCAGCCAACAATGTTTCAACTAAACAGTGAGTGATTAGCTCTGACCTTTCAGAGCAGTTAAGGTTGACCAGCCTTCTGGCTTCCTGTTTACATCCATTTAGTAAGAACAATGTTTGGTTTCCGACAAATTGGATTCTAAGTTAATCTATTAATTTAAAAAGGAATACCAATCAGAAAGGCTTTATGCACCCCTATGTTCATAGCAGCACAATTTACAATAGCTGCAATTTGGAAACAGCCTAGGTGCCTGTCAGCAGATGAGTGGATCAGAAAACTGTGGTGCATCTACGCAATGGAATTCTATGCTGCCATTAAAAAGGAGGAATTCTTACCATTTCCAGCAACCTGGTTGGAATTGGAGATCCCTATGCTAAGTGAAATAAGCCAGTCAATGAAAGAGAAATACCACATGATCTCACTCATTTGTAGATAATAAAGAACATTATAAACTGATGAACAAAAGGATAGATACAGAGGCAGTAAAGCATCAAAGAGACTGTCAAATTATAGCAGGAAGATAGATGAAGGAGAGGTGGGGTAGATAAGAGATCAAACAAAGGACTTGTATGGATGCATATAATCATTAAAAATGAACACAAGACACTGGGGTATTGGGGTAAGCCTGGGAGGGGGGATAGCCATTGGAAGATATGTATATATGTAACAATAAAAAATAGAAAAAAAAAGATTCAACATAGAAAGCTGCAATATTGCATGAAGGTGCTTTTAATAAATTAACTGCTCTTTTGGTTATTCCTTGTCTATGGAGAAATGTCCTTATTTAATCCTAGATTTCTAGATAAAGCATTTTGAAAACACACTTTGATTGAGATACAATAAAAACACTTTTGGACTGCAATTGTCCAAATTGTGTTTGGATTTCTCCCTGGGTATAAATGACGAGACTAAACTTTTGGTTGGCTTTTAATACTCTACCACTACCAATACTACCTTAATCAGTTTAACAATGGTGCTTCCTCAAACTCAGGATGGAGGAGGGCAGAAGGGACTAAGATGCAGAATTTCATACATAGTTTTCTTTCAAAGTTATAAAAACTGCAGCTTTGTATTGTGTTAAAACTGTCTTGAGAGAAATACTCTTTGGCCTATTGTTATAGACTTCCTAATAAAGGTAGCAACTGAGTTTGCTTGGTAAAAAGTCACATGGGGATCAAATTATTTCCCTGCACATCTAGCAGTAATATTATCTAGTATCCACTGAAAAATAAAAACCTTTTTAAGAGCATAACTGAAAAATATAATTATTGCTTTCATTGATTTGTCATGATTGAAGAGGAGAAAAGGGGAAAAAAAGAACAGAAACAATATAAGAATAGCGGTTTGTTAATGTTTACCAATAATAAGAATAACATAGTATTGTTCCTGGAGGTACCCTATCATCAGATTAATCAAAACAATAGAATGCAGAAACTTGAGGAACAAGGTATCAGTTTCTTACTTAATTATAATTCTCTTTTGATGTTTCAAGAAGAAATGAGTGCATTTGAAGGTGTTTTTTTTTCCCAGACCTACCATTATGCATTTAAACTATACTACTGTATTATGTTTTCATTAATCTAAAAGGTAGCATATCTAAACTTTGTGTGTATAAGCCTATTTTTTCTCTGGTGTCCTCATAATAGTTGGAGAAAAACAGGTCATGTCTATATTCCAGGACTAGATTAAATCTCAGAAGACATTTTAGTAGGCCTTTGTGTTTTGTTTTGTTTTGTTTTGTTTTGTTTTCCAGAAAGGGCTTGAGGAAGAAGAGATGCAACCACAATGTAATCACAGCAGAGACTCATAATTAATTTCATTCAGGAAGATAAGGTTATTACATTTTTCACAATATTTTAACTTGTGCCCATAAAATCTGGAAGCTACATCTAAGATTTAGTGTGCATTGTCTGGCTGGGACCTATTTGTCACCTGGGAAGATGATACTTAGTTTCCACCCAGCAGGGAAAATAACAACAGCAATAACAGTAAACTCATGCTGCTAATCTCTTGGCACACTTTATCCCGGATTACAGTTTACCAGTCAGGAAATTGTTTAAACGCCTGGGAGGGCTGCATAATCTCCCTAGGTGCGTGCCCCGGGAAAGAATTGCCTGAGACCCCTCGCCTCTCCTCAGCAACTGGAAGTCTTTGGAAGATGTATATTTATAAATATTTTAGTTAAGAATCACAGACCACAAACTGCCCACTTCTAAGAGGGAACATGGACTATGATTATTACTTTGCCCACCTTAGTTCTCGTGGAACACATAACAATGAATATTAAGTGATACTGAACTACTCAGATAAAGACAAAAGTGTGAGAAGTAATAACAGAAACTGTTCTACCTAAATTCCACTATTATTTTTATAAAATATATTAAAACACAAACTAAAGTCAGTACATTTGTTGTTAGAATTAAAAAAAAAAGAAAAAAAAAGGAAACAAAAACTTTCTAAGCCCATTTCAAGGACAAGATTTGTGTCTTATAATTTTGTATAGATCTGTCATCAAGTCAGTTTCTCTATAATTGCAAAGACTACAGCAGGATAACTATTAAAAGAAACACTTTTGCCGAAACAGGTTTGGCTCAGTGGATAGAGCATCAGCCTGCGGACTGAAGGGTCCCGGGTTCCATTCCGGTCAAGGGCATGTATCTTGGTTGTGGGCACATCCCCAATAGGGGGCGTGTAGGAGGTGGCTGATAGATGTCTCTCTCTCAATGTTTCTAACTCTCTATCCCTCTCCCTTCCTCTCTGTAAAAATTCAATAAAATGTATTAAAAAAAGAAACACTTTTAAATAAATGAAGAAACTATAACCAGAGATCTGAGGAAAAAATGATTTTTTTGCAGATAATAAGTACCTAACTAGAAGCACATTTTCCCCCTGAATCAAGCATTTTTTCCTGTCCCATATATCTTTGAATTATACCACTATCTAGCCAAGAAAATCCTAGGATTTTAAAAGTCAAATATGCCTTCTATTGTCTATATTATATATCTGTTCCATCCCAACTCTCCTATGGTGTAAGTTACTCCATTTTTACCTGCTTACACCACTGCAGCCATCTCATAACTGCTCTGCAGTTTTGTCTGTGTCCAATTCATGTCTTATGCTGTTTTCAAGCTTATTTTTCTAAAACAAATATTAGATCAATCTTCTTATATCTATTACAAATTAATTAATTATGTCATTTTATCTGCATCCAGAAGTCTAAGTAAGTTATTGTGGTTTATTTATGTTTCCAGAGAACTCTGTTCATTGAATTATTAATTCACATACCTGGAAGGTAGGGTAGACTTCAGAGTTTACTCATTCCCATGACTAAATAAGGTAGCAAAGGCATAATTTTCCTCCATCTGACTTATTTGCCTATGATAGTAATAAATTTATTTTAATGCATGTTTTATTCATGAACTAAATATGATTCCAAATAGACATTAGACTAAGGCAAACTTCCTACATATCTGAGAAAAAAAGAAGTGTGTTTTTAAACCATGAAAAATTACTGTTTAACTTCCTCCCCATGTGACAAATTGGGGCATGTGCCCAACCCTGAAACAACCAATTTGGCTCTGGGAATGGGATGTTTTTTATTGGCTCAACTCAGCTAAACTATACTTTGCACCTGGAAGTAGAACAGCAGTTCATACAGAAAAAAAGTAATGAATGGTGAGGACATAACTAGATGTTTCCACATGCTGCTAACAGAAATGCCCTGCTTCTCTCTTTGTTCATTCATGCATTCAAAATGTAACATATTGAGAAGAAAACTGTTCTTGCAAGGTATGTCAGCCCATAAAAACTGTGAACAATGCACTGCACTGGGGGAAAGAGGGAAGCTCCTTATCGCTGCCCCAGGACAGATCATCGGATATGGCTTGGGGAGACCCCCAGCACCTGGCAGCCTTCCTATAAGCCCAGGAAAAGGAGCAGAACCATATCTGCAAGACAAAGACCCCAGAAGGTTATAAAAAGTGAAGCCTTCTGCGTGTTTCACTGGTGTTAATAAACGGTATCTCTCCCTTTCTCTAGGAAGTGTGCTTGGTATTTCTTTGGTCTTCTGGAACAATATCTGACACAGCTTATCCCATTACACATTTTTTTTTTACAAAACCCTCCTCTGGGAGCTGGGAAAAGCGTTGTGATTTGCCTAGTTTATGGAATATAGTGGAAATGAGGAAATGTGACACTTCATGAGGTCAGTTCTCTCCAATGCCATAGATAACTGCTTTTCCCTCTGGGGATGCCAATACCTGGAACCAGCCCATCATAACACAAGGAATGCCATGCAACATGAAAAGTCATCATATAGTTTGTGTTTTGGATTTATTTTTCTGAAAAACCCAGTTCTGGTTTCAGATCATCTATAGCATTAACCAACATTGACATGAATAAGGGAGAATTCTGTGTAGCTCCAGCCCCAGCGACCATCTAAATATGGACTAAGAGACTCCTAGAGAATATTGCCCACCTGCAACCAGCAATCTCCAGAAGTGTAAGATAGAATAAAGTTATAATTTGAATCTGCTAAGGACTGTGATTCTTGCAAGGAACCAGCAGAACACATCTGATGCTAGCACATCTTTGAAATAGCACTTTTGTACTCTCATTCTCTCATTCTGTTATTTTACTTTTTTATGCTCCTAGAGCTAGAGAATAAAAAAAAATATTCTGACTTAATACTATTATTTATATATGTCTTTTTCATTAAATTGCACCCTGGGGTTAATGAATTATGTCATATGCTTTTTTTCTGTATTGTTTGCAGTATAATAGTTACTCTATAAAAGTTTATTGAATTTATTAATTGATCAATCAATCCACATTTAGCTCAGAATTAATATGAACATTAGAACTAATTTTTATCTGTTTAGGTTACACATTTCTCTGTGTATGGCATGATAATATTCCAATCTTTCTTTACAATAATAGGAGTCTATAAACTTAAAACATATGGTACATTGACCATTTATGTATAAAGTTTATAATTATTTTTCTGGGAATTGAAACTATTTCTAATTGGCACAAGAGGTCTTGAAATAAAGTGAATAAATTAATTATCATTGCCTTTCTTGCTATCTAGTTGCTTTGTTTAAAAACAAATGAACAAATAAAACTTATGTTTACATAAAGATGTGTATATTATCCTTCTCCTTATGTCTGGGATTCCTACTGAAATAAAAGTTTCATTTGAATTAGAGTAAAAAACTTTCCTCGAGTCATTGTAGGTAAATCCTCCTATCTGAGAGTTAATGTGTTTTCATTTAGTTTAAAAACTGCAATAATTGATTTATTGCTTTGCAATGGTTGCTTAAAAAAAAAAATCACAGCTTCCTACCTGATTAACTTCTCCCATGATTTAGTGGTGTTTTCTTTATTTTTTTTGGTAGGAAATGGAAACTTTTATTGTTCACAATATAAGTGTCAGCATTTTCAATAACAATACAATCCTTTATACTTGCTGGCTTTCGTGGTGTAAGCCAAAAAACAGTGTTCAAATATATACTTCTCCTTTTCTCCATTGGTGATTTGATTTGTATGAGATTAAAAAGATGGAAAAACATAAAACATTTTTAAAATTTCATTCAACAAACTTTGATTTTAACTAAATACCAGTGAGAAATTGTTCATTATGCTATGGTATATATAGAGAAACATAACTAACAGGCTTTGCCTCCACAAAGAAAACACTACGCAGTAAAATTGTTCCCAAAGCAATAAGCATCAAAAGATATCTAGAATGACATGTTAAAATAATAAGTGGACTAAAAGATTATTTCATGCTGAGAAAATCAGAAGAGAATAGGTGGTTATGATATTTTAGCTGGGCTTTAAAGTATTATGATTTGCATATATGATATGGCTGAAAGACACTGGAGTTGGAAATTATGCAATCTGATCATGAAATAAGAAAGCACTGCTGTGCTGAGCAACTTGTGGCACTGCCAATAAGGTGCATGAAAAGATAATAATAAAAGTTGGAAATGACTACCAGCATGATTTACTTTGGTCTTCATTTCCTTGGAATCATTTTAATTTTTGTTCCATTAGATCCATAATAACTATGTAGATATCTCTTCTATTTTTAATTTAGGTATAGTTGATATGTAATGTCATGTTAGTTATACTCATTTATACGATAGAGTGATTTGAATTTTTTATACTATACAATGTGTCTTTTTTAACAAAAAGTCCAGAGAAGCTTTTTTACCATCAGTCAACTTGGGCTAAAAGCAAATCATATTTTGTTGTGCAAGTGTATAATTTTACTCATTATATTGATTTGTTGATTTGAAATGGTTAAATATTTTTTTTTCTTCCAGATCTAGTTTCTTGCTATTGGAATACTTATTCCACTATATGGAATGCAGACAAAATAAATCATTACTATTCCTGTTCAAAAATAAGTATGAGTTCTTGGTTAAAATAAAATTTGTTTATGTTTTTTGACTATTTGTGTTAGTGCTAGTACTTTAAATACTAGCTAGCAATTATCTTAAATATTCATGAGTCATCTATAGCAGTGAAGAGAATTTTTTAAAGCTATGTCTAGAAAATTATATTTAGCAGTAAATTACCTGAGGACTTTTGTTAAGATCTACATACCATGAGTTTTGCTGTCATATTAATGATATGCTATAGAAAATTCACAAACTTGATGAACTGTTAAATTTAACATTAAACTTAGGATATAAGAAATAATATAAAAAATATAATGCAGGCTATAAAGGAATAATATAAACCTGCTGACTGAATATTTCACTAGGGCGTGTTTTGTTTTGTTTTGTTTAAGCTTTCTTCAGCTGAATTACCTCCATTTCATCTTATTTTATTTTGCATTTCAACCCTTTTATTTTTCATACAGAGAAAAACTCATCCTAATGATCTATCATGCTGAGGGTAACCCTTAACATATGGTCCTGCCCTGACAGTGCTGAGCAGGGAAGGATGTATTCCACCCTTTCTAGCCTAAGGCCTCTTAGAAAATTCAAAAGGTATCACTGGGCTACTCTTAGGGTTGGTATAGCCTTCTGGGGATGAAAACAAACAAGAGTTCAGCAGTCAGAGTCCACTAGGTATTCCATTTGTCAATGTCCCATATGGAAGGAGGACAAGAGATGGGAAAAGGGGATGATGAATTGGCCATGTTGCCCAATGATCACAGGCTTGGTAGGAACATATTACTCTACTCAAAGAGGAGTGATAATCTGGTGGCTCCATTGTCTTTCTGGAAGTTAGGAAGCTAGAATCTTTTTGTGACTGAAAGATTACTCAGGAGTACAAGCTTTGCCAGGGCTAAAAATGATTGAACTTTTGTGGCTTCATATCTAAAACTGTGCATGAGATATACTTTTTATCTATCTATTTATTTATTTATTTATTTATTTATTTATTTATTTATTTATTTATTTGTGTTTAAAGTATTATAAATAGTAGCACATATGTCTTCTTTTTTTCCCCTATTGAGCTCCCCCCCACCCTGCTTCCCTATCCCCTGGTACATGTCCTCACCTACCCCCCCCACCCCTCCGGGGTCTTGTACCCATTGGTTATGCTTATATACATGCATACAAGTCTTTTAGTTGATCTCTTACAGCCTCCTCCCACCCAACCTCCCCTGCCTCCCCCCTGTAATATGACAGTTTGTTCATTGCTTGTTTCTGTATCTGTATTTTTTTTTCCTTCCCTCCCTCCCCCCCCCCCAATTCTTTAAAAACATCTTACCTCTGCAGGCTAAAAATGAACCTATAAGAACTAAAAATGTTTGAGTCCCAGTTTTGATGTCCAATAGTTCTGAGTCCCTGATTCAATGTCAAACAGTTCTGTATGTGTACACATCAGCAATAGTATCTGGATAGGGGACAAATGGTGACGATGCCAGTCCGACCCTTTCTGGTTTGGTCCTGGGCATCCTGTAGCGATGCACAGCTGCTAACAGCTAGCATGGCAAGGTGTCGTCAGCATCTTCCATCTCTGGACTGTTCCTCCTGTTGACTTCGTGATTGGAGCAGACCTGTCAATTTCTCTTCATTGCAACAGTCCACTTGGTCTTGGAGTTGATTTCTGAAAGTATATAAACATATTCTCAACCAAACGTTAATAAATAAATCTTTTCTATAAAATTGACTTGGGGTCCTTTTATTTTTACCCAAACAATTTTTCGTTGGCTTATTTTGACACCATGTGTGTTTTTCATGGGTGTCTTGCTGTTAGCATTACAAATGAAAATTAATTTTCTAAAGTAAAAATTTTCTAGGTGTACTTTACCTACCGGATATTTTTCCTTACGTGATATTATCCTATTATACCCCCTTTTTTTAATTAATGGAGACTTCTGTAAATTTTTAATGCAATCTTGATAACTTTAAGTTTTAATTTTTTGCACAAAAAAAGATTGTTAGTAGAGTTTTAAATTTGACAGTAAAAGAGTAATCAAGCTTTCAGATTAATTTAAATTGACTAATTGAAATAAGTGAATATTCAAGAGAATTTAATTGTACTGGAGATACACTTTAACTAAAATGATTTAAAATGAATTAATAATTCGCTTTCTTGAAATGAGATTTTCAACTATCAGTAATATATATATATATATATATATATATATATAATATATATTAAATATATATATATATATATATATATATTTTAATTTTTAGAGTGCCATGAAACATACTTCTACAATATTCATCAGAGAAATCTAATAGCTTTACATGGGATTTAAAATACTCTTCCACAAAACAAACATTAAAATTTCAGAAATTTGCTGTTTGAAAAATCTATACTGATAAAAGGGTAATATGCTAATTAGACCAGGTGTCTTCCAGATGTCCTTCCTGACAAAGCTGGGGACCTGGCCAGCCTGCAAACTGCCCTCAGCCCCTTGCCCAGGCTGGCCCCACCCTGAGCAGGGACCCCCACACCAATCAGGGACCCCTCAGCCTCTCACCCAGGCTGACCCTAACCCCAGAAGGGACTCTCACCTCAATCTGGGGTTCCCTTCAGAGTAGGACAGCCAGCTCCCAACCATGCACCAGGCCTCTATCCTCTATAATAAAAGGGTAATATGCAAATTGACCCCAATGGCAGGATGACTGCTGGACAAACCACTATGAGATGCACTGACCACCTCTTGGTCCTTTTCCTTAGCTAGCAAGCTCTGATTGCCTGATGGTCACCCACTACGGGGGCACAAGCGAGCAGGTGAGAACAGCTTACCTCTTAGTCCCTTCCCCTGGCCATCAGACACTGATCACCTGATAGCGAATGGGGAACCAGGGTTTTGTGGCAGCAGAGGGGCAGGGCAGCTGGGAAGATGGTCCTGATCTTAGGCCAGGCCAAGGGACCTTACCTGTGCATGAATTTTGTGCACTAGGCCTCTAGTCTATCTATCTATCTAATCTATCTATCTCTCTATCTATCTATCTATCTATCTTCAATGCTTAGTAATTGATAAAAATACTGTAGTTTGTACTCTGATAGTCTGATTTTTTTAATGTTGACATTTTTTGTTAAATAAATCAGAGTACTAACTAAATACTATCAGTTACATTCTGTGAAATCATAGACTCACTTTGTTAATATCTAAGAAATGTCTGCCGAATGTCTAAGTTTAAGTAATTAGTGTTTAACTTTAACTTCTTTATTTCAAATAAAACATTAAGCTATGAAAAAATCAACTATTTCAGTTCATCTCATATAAAGATATCTGTTTTGCTTTGAAACTAACATTGCAATTGAGTGTCTAATAGAAGTACTGTTTTGCCACCTAGAATTTTAAAATTCAAGATTCAATATCAATAAAATTAAAAATTGTGATTGTCCCTTTAAAGACCTTCATAAGTGAAATTGGACTTTACTTCAATGTGTGTGTGTGTGTGTGTGGCAATAATACATATAATGACAACAGTGCAGCTTGGTGCCATTTTCTTAATTTGTGGTAAGATATTAACAGTTTTACTCACCATTGTGATATTAAAAATCAATGCAAATGTCAACACATCAAGAAAAGACAAGAAAATCTTAATAATCTGTAAAATATTTGATTTATGGTATCTCTGGTATGAATCATGAGTTTTAATGCAGTGTTATTTTGTTTTGTTTGATGCATTATGTGTTTTATTTTCTTTCTTTCAAACTTATATTTTCAACTAGTGCCTTAATTTATTTTTATATAAAAATACTTCATAGGAGGAGTTGTCTGCTTTTGCATGGAAAATACAACTATTGATAATTATTGCTTATATCTATTATTTTATTAGGAATATCAGATTGTATTTTTTTAATTCTATTATTTTTATCTGTATGTCAATTGGAATAATCCTCTAAAGAGATATTTCTCTCACAGCTATTTGGTCACAATGGGAAAGATTCTCTACAAAAAAAGGTAAGAGTAAATACTCAAATAGGTAAAAAAATAAAGGAAATCTCAATAATATACAACCAAAAACATCATTGACCCACTTTAGAAGCTTTTAGTAAACCAACTTACTGCTTGAGAGTGAAACATGGGGCTCAGGGTGCAAACTTTTCTTCTGTGGGTTCTTGTCCTCTGAAAGTTTGAAGAATAAACTTGAGGACAAAAAGGCTTCTTTAATAAAAATGCAGAAGTTTATTGGAAGCAGATACAAATTCTATCTG
>PVJN01050882.1:0-14666 GCA_004026805.1 Lasiurus borealis | reverse complement strand
AGAGTCCCAGCTTAGAGACTGATGGACTTTATGTTGTTGTTGTTATTTGGCTTATTTTAGAAATTAATTTGTAATTAAAAACAATTCAAAGAGCCCAGCCAGCATACTCAGTGGTTGAGCATCGACCTACAAACCAGAAGGCCGAGGTTCAATTCTCAGTCAGGGCACATGCCCGGGTTGTGAGCTCGGTCCCCAGTGGGGGACATGCAGGAGGCAGCCAATCAATGATTCTCTCTCATCATTGATGTCTCTATCTCTCTCTTCCTTTCCCTTCTCCTCTGAAATAAATAAAAATTTACTTAAAAAAAATTCAGACACAAATTAGCCCTGTCTCAACACCATCATTGCAACATTTTGGAGAAACAATAAAATGGAATTTAAAGGTAGATTTTGGTAAAAAAGTAAAGTACTGACTGTTCTTGAGATGAGAAGTGGGGGTGGGGCATGAGAGAAAGATGGTGCTGAGATTGCTCCAGAATTCAGACTAAAGAGATTAACCTTGTTATCAGTTCACAAGCTGCTTGCACTCATTTTGTTGTTGTTGTCTTTTTTTTTTTTTTTCATTTGTTCTTTTGGGTACTCCATGAGGTAGGTGCTATTCCCTTATGTTGCAGATCAGGAAGCAGTGTCAGCAAAGCCAGTGACTTGCCCAGAGCTGAGACATTGTGGGTGCTGTGGTGTGCCGCCGGGGGCCCCCTCAGGCCTGAGGAGCTCCTCTTCCCTCCAGCTCAGGGCAGCTGTTGGCTGACGCCTCCACTGTGCTGCTCCTCGGAATTGTCCTCCACCAAAGCAAGAACCTCACTGAAGGTTATGTTCCCTTCCCAGGACAGTGTATCCAAGCACTGCTTCATCTGAGGGACAAAGACTGCTTTTGGGGTATCTCAGAAGGGCCATCCCACGTCCAGAGCTTCTAGAGCGATCCCCCGAGACCTGCACCTGCACTTGTCTTCTCTGCCTTCACCACTCACAGGTTCTCCTGCAACTAAGTGTTCCCCAGTAACCTCTGCACGGAAACCTCAGTGTCTCAGGTCTGTTTCCCCATGACCCCAACTGACGACATTGGATCCTGCAGGCAGCCCGAGGAACCATCTCTAAAATGTTTTTTTTTTAAAATATATTTTATTGATTTTTTACAGAGAGGAAGAGAGAGGGGTAGAGAGTTAGAAACATCGATGAGAGAGAAACATTTATCAGCCACCTCCTGCACGTCCCTTACTGGGGTTGTGCCCGCAACCAGGATACATGCCCTTGACCAGAATCGAACCCCAGACCTTTCAGTCTGCAGACCGACGCTCTATCCACTGAGCCAAACCGGTTTCGGCTAAAATGGGGTTTTGTTGCCGGTCCTGGCTGATGGGAAGCAGACCCTCTGGCTGGCGGCAGGGGACACTAGTAGTCCCAGACCTGCCGGGCCAGAGCCGCTGTCAGAACTTCCGCAGGTGGCTAACCGGGATGGGGGATGGATGGCAGGCCATGTATGGGCAGGTGCAGCCTCTCAGGGTTGAGAGTTTGGGAGGACACTCACAATGTAAGGCTTTTGGAATGAGCTGGCTGCTGCTGGAGAGAGGCGATAAGAGGCAGACGATGATTACTCACCGGGATGATGGGAAATGTGCTCCCCGGGGCTGCATATAAATAGATCCCGTCCCCGGGAGGGAGCCCGGTGGCAGTAAAGCTGAAGATCTGTACATTGCACAGCGGGGTTCCAGAGGACATCGGCTTAGCCCCTCTGGCTGGCCCTTTGTGTCCAGGTCAGGACTCTGATTTGGGAGCAGCCAGACCCTAAGACTTTGGATGGGGACATCTGGGTCGATGCACTAACAAGTCTGGAATCTCAGATTCCCAAGGGCCCCGGGGGCCTGTGGAAGGGACGCACCCTCCCTCCCTGTTAAAGGTGACTGCCTCTTGTTCGTTTGGGCTGACCCAAGATAACCCGAGTCCTGCTCAGATGCGTTCCCACCTCCGCTCCAGGCCATCAGACCCGCAACGAGGTCAGGTCATGACATAACCCGGCCAGAGATGTGCTGGGCTGGCTGAGGCAGAAAGGGCCCATGCCAAGAGGCAGTGGCAGGACCGGGTCGGTGAGGAACGGTGAGTGTATGTTTGGGACAGGATCGTGAGGGTGCCGAGTCGGGGGGCACAGAAGATAACACCAGGGGAGGGAGAACTTGTGTATGTGAGAGCATTCTCTCCTGGTCCACGACCTACACCTTGGCAAGCAGCCCAGGAAATGACGCTGGCACACTGGTACGTGGCCTCCAGGACGCTTGTGAGGTGTATCACTCACCTTAAAGGAGGTAGAACTGGAAACACTGCTGTGGCAAACGAGGAAAGAAGGAATGAAAGGGCCAGAGAAGGGGTCGGGCCAGAGTGAACACGCTCCACAGGCCAGAAACCCCACGCAACACAGAGGCCTCTCCAGGCACCCTGGTGGCCATTGTGGCCTGTGAGAAATGGCCAGTGTCGTCGTGGGGAGCTCAGAAGGCCAGGGCTGCTGGTGTGTGTGTGTGTGTGTGTGTGTGTGTGTGTGTGTGTGTGTGTGTGTGTGATGGTGCTGTTCCAGACTGGGCTCGCTGAGAGTAACCAGGGACAGAGGGCCCTGAAATAATAGAGGCTGGGTGGCTAACCTCAACTGCCGGAGGCAAGGTGGGTGCAGGGACGGTAAGGAGCAGCTGAGAGGGTTGGCTGTCAGCACAGAAGGACAAGGGACAGGGTGAGGAACGGCGCTCACATCTGGCTGCAGAATCGCAGCTCATAGGCCCCCGAGAGGCCTGAGGTTCCGCTCGGGGAGGTCTCCACTTGGTTTTAACTGCCAGGCTCTCATTCTTGTTTTCTGTTACTGTCACTGGGTTTCTTTCAAACACGTGCCTTTACCCATCGGAGGCCTTTCTCCACCAGGATTCTAAGAGCAATTAAGTTCCAGAGCCCTATGGAACTCACTAACTACCCCCCTCATCCCCCACCGCTACATCCAGAACAGTGCCACACACTGCAGATTCTAGATTGACGCTTCTGGTGAGAACTGAGGAACAGTCCTTCAATCAGGTGATGTGCTCTGAGGTTCAGGTGAAGAGCTCCAGGTGAGAAAAGCTGAAGTCTACCTATGTCTTTGACTGTTTGTCACCTTTTCTTTTTTCTTTTTTCTTTTTCTTTTTATTTTTTTTGTGATTCCAAAATAGAGATTTATTTATTAAGAATTATTTAATGTTTGCATAAAAATCACCAATTGTTCCTCATTGGGTTTTTAACACACATGAATTCTTTGGGGGTCCCTCTATTCACCCCAACACTTTCAAAATACAGCTCTTGTTAATGCCAGGAGGGACAGTTAAGGCAGCGAGGTGTTTCCTGGGGTCCGGCATCAGGAGGGCTTGTGGTCTCCCCTCTGAGAGAACACACATGATAGGTAGTTTCTTAGGTGGGGTAGGCTGTCCTGAAGAAAATACTTAGGCAGAAGAATGCAAATTCAGTCATCTGTGGTCAGTCACTCATACCTGATAGCTTTAAAATAAAGTTCCCTTGGTCAAGGTCATCAAAGGCTTGCTGGTTGTTTTCAACCATAAAAAGCTGTCTGGAAAAAGACAGTAGGAAAGAGCGGGGTCTATACTGACAGCGCTGTGAGGCTGAGCTGTGCAACCACAGAGCACACAGCAGTCTGCTTTAAAAAAAATCAGATTCCTTATGGTTCTTATACGACCCAAAACGTCCTTACACATCACTGCACCAGATGCTCATTTTTAAAATGAGGTGTATGACAGGGCTCGCCCAGGGTCATGCACCATGTGGGGGGACGGGGACAGAAAACCCTAGGACTTGACTTATTAGCAACATTAACTGATTTTTACCACACTGAAATGAAGGCAGCCGGTCTGTGCTGCCGTGGAATTAAAGGTGATTCAGAAATAGGGAGGTTATTTATTGCTCTGTTAGGATAGACCCCAAAAATGACTTTTCAGAAACCAGGGCCGTCCCTGCACCCCACCTTTTCTTTTTTAAATTTATTGGTTGATTTGAGAGAGAGAGAGTGAGCTTCTTGTATGTGCCCTTACCACAGATTGAACCTGAAACCTCAGGATGATGCTCTAACCAACTGAGCTTGCAGGGGCTGGAGTTTCTCCACCGTTTCAAACAAGGATGGATTCACCGAGGGGGTTTTGGCCGTTCTCACATGCCTTCTGTTTCTCAAGCTTTGAACTGGCTGCTATCCTTTCAGTAGCTTTCATCTCTATTTTCTCATCCGTCAGCAAAAGTTTTTCCTTTCTTTCCCATCACTGGAACCCACTCTTTGGACTTCTCTTTGCAGAGACTTTGCCTGCAGGCTCACCACCAGGGATCCCCTGCTCTTCCTTTTCCCCAGTCTTTTCTTCGCCTTCAGAGCACTAATTATTTTGTAATATTTATGTAAACACATATAAATAATCTAGTTAATTATGTCATTATAAAACTGTATGTAATTATTATTATTAATAAGTGTGAATCTCAGTCCCCAAACTCAGGTATACAAGAAGTAAAAGTTTAAAAAAATTTTTGTTTTTAAATATATTTTATTGATTTTTTACAGAGAGGAAGGGAGAGGGATAGAGAGTCAGAAACATCGATGAGAGAGAAACATCGATCAGCTGCCTCCTGCACACCCCCCACTGGAGATGTGCCCGCAACCAAGGTACATGCCCTTGACCGGAATCGAACCTGGGATACCTCAGTTCGAAGGCTGACGCTCTATCCACTGAGCCAAACTGGTCTTGGCAAAAAATTTTTTCTATAAAAGGAAAATTCCTAACCTTAAGCTCTAATTCTGCTCAAGTCTGAAGCTAAATTTCAGTCATCTTCAGGGCTTGCTACTGCTCCCACCCCCATGGGGCTTTGTTCAAGTTCATTTCCCAGGGTGGGGGTTACTCATCTGGTTTCTCTGGACAATGCTTCTCAGCCTCCTTTGCTGGACCTACATTTTGGGCCTAGCCCAGGACTCTCTTCCCCATGTACGCCCTCTCCCTAGTTAATCTCTTGCAATTCTTGGATGCTGAAGGAAACCAGAATATATCACCTTAAAATATGCCTCTTAGACATAAGGATTATTTTGAAGTAAAGGCAATTAAGAATTGGCAAATGCAGGAAAAGCTCTCTGTCCTCCTTCTCTCTGCCTACAGGCAGGATGTCAGTTCTCCTTCATTGGAGACGATTAGTCTAGACTCACAGCCAGGGAAGCAGCAGAGGGATGACCAGCGAACCTTCCTCCATCAGTTTCCTCCTGTATGCTGCCTTTGGAGGCCTAACATCACCTTCCTTTGTCCTGTCATTTCTCTACAAATTTTTTTGTTGTTGAAGATGTCTTTAAGTCAGAGTTCTAAGCTACCTCTTTGAGTTACTTTCACTTGTCTCTGTTTCTATGAGATATACATGCTAATAAACTTCTATCAATCTGTCTTTTGTTACAGAGGCCACAGCTGAGAACTTGGGAAGAATGAAAAATATTTTGTCCTCCTCTGCAATGCTAAGTATTATCTTTATGTTGATTCCCCCCCCGCCCCCCTCCCACACACAATCTTCAGGGAAAACTTCTCTCCAGAACTCCAGTTGGGTATATCTTGATATCTAATTTCACCTCAGGCTTACTATTCAAAAGAGAAACCTTGATTTTTAACCTTAGACATTTTCCTCCTCCTGTCTTCCTCAGTGGGTCAAGCTAAACAACTATGAGCCATCCTTGGTAGCTCTGTTTTCTTCATCCAATTATTCAGTCAGTTCTATAGTCCCTACCTCCCAAATGCATCCCTGTTCGTTTACTGCTTGTCATCATCAGTGGTTTCACAACCTTGTCTAAAGGTTTATCATCATACTTCACCTAGAATACAAGAGTATTTCGCTAATTTGTCTTTGTATTTCCCTTTTGCCTTCTCATAATCATTATTCCACACAGCCACCAAAGAGTTTTACTTGGATTAAGACTAGGACTAAATGGTGAGACTGTCCTAGCTCTGCCTACTACCTTTTATTTCCTTCCAATTACACTCGAAAGAAAAACCCAACCTCCTTTCTACCTTCAGTTGCCTAAGTGATCTGGCCCCTTGCTTTCTGCTTGAGTTGTATTTCATATGATTCTCTCCCTTGCTGGTAGCTTTAGCTACATGGGTTTTCTCACCTCCCCACTCCCTTGTTTTAAAACAATAGATTATTTTTGTCTTAAGACTCTTGAACTTTCTATTCCTAAGGTACTCTTGCTCAGATATTCATAAAGCTAGTTTATTTAGGGAGGAGGAGTTCAGAAAAAGAGAAGAATTAAGATGATTTTTTGGGGGTAGAATTTTGGTTTGATCAGCTTGGATGGGTGGACTGGGGGAGGAGAGAGGAGATTTGAGATGTCTATTATTAGCTTACATTAATAGAGTGCTTGAGGGCTGTATTCATTAGCTATTGCTGCAATAGCACAACAAATTATCCCCGCAAGCACGTGGTGGCTTAAAACAATGAATGTTGATGTTTTCACAGTGTCTGTAGGTCAGGAATCTGGTTGTGGCTTAGCTGAGCCCTCTGGCTCTGAGGCTCTCACACAGTTACAGGTGTCTCAGGACTCACCAGGGAAGGACCCTCTTCCCAGCTGATTCTGGTGCTTGCTGGCAAAATCCATTTTCTTGCAGGTTGTTCGACTGGAGCTTTATTTCCTCACAAACTCTTAGCCAGAGGTGTCTCTCTATTCCCTGCTGCTGGGCCTCTCCATGGAGCATCTCACAGCACAGGAGCTGGCTTTAGAGAGTACTGGCTAGAGAGGAGTTCATCTTTTGCAACTAACCACAGAAGTTATAGTCAAACCACTTTGGCCATATTTTATTTTACTTATTTATTTTTTAAATATATTTTATTGATTTTTTTTTTTTTTTTTTTTTTACAGAGAGGAAGTGAGAGGGATAGAGAGTTAGAAACATCAATGAGAGAGAGACATCGACTAGCTGCATCCTGCACAGCCCCCACTGGGGATGTGCCCACAACCAAGGTGCCGAAGCTCTATCCACTAAGCCAAACTGGTTTCGGCGATATTTTCTTTGTTTTAAGAAACAAGTCTTCAGGTCCAGCCCACACTCAAGGGGAAGGAATTACCACAAGAACTGAATAGCAAGAGTTGGGGATCACTGGGACTAGGTCAGAAGCTGCCTACTACAGGCACTATTCTAAATGCCCTGCACGTTTTAATTTAGTCCTTACAACACACCTTACGATAGACATGCTATTGTTGTCTCCATTTCACAGATGAGGTGCCAGTAAGTAAAGTGAGTTGTCTGAGGTCACACAGCTGAAGTCAGTGGGGGACAGAGATTTGAACCTAGGCTGTCTGATTTCAGCATCTGTCTTAACTAGTTGGCGGCACTGCCTGAAGTGGAGGTGTCATGAGCTGGAGTCCAGACTTCTCGGGGGAGGAATGGGCTGGCCAAAGGGATGGAAAGATGAATGCTCTAATCCTGAAATAAGAATCGCATCTGATTTCCAGTTTTTTTCTCTTTGGCATCCTGACTCCTCCAGTGCCAAGGAGTGTAAGTGTCTGCTCAGGTGCCTCCTACAAAGGAGGTAAGAAAAAATTAGATTTAAAGCTTTTTTTTCCATTACCCCTCCCTCCTTCCCTCTCTCCCTTCTCTCCTACCCTTCCTTCCTTCCTTCCTTCCTTCCTTCCTTCCTTCCTTCCTTCCTTCCTTCCTTCTTTCCTTCCTTCCTTCCATAAATTCTGATTTCCAACTGTGTGCTGGGGAAAGTACTAGATCCTGGAGAATATATTTTTAGCTCTCTGGATACAAAAGATGTATCATTTTGAGACATTCTTAAACAGCTGTAGCTTTTCCTGAAATCATCTACTGTACTGTCATCTGCTTCAACTTGAACTGTCTTCCTATGAAATGTAGCATCATTAAGTGTTGTGACAGGACTAGAAAATAAGCCATTTGTAAAGCACTTACACAGATTCTAACTGGGCTTGCTACTTTGGCTTCCTCTGTTATTAAGCAAGTCCTTAATTTAACATATGATGTTGAAAATAATTTTACAATATTTCCAATTAAGTTAATTTTCACATTGCTTTTGTGTCCTTTGTCATCGCATGTAGAATGATAAGATTCTGTTTTACATATTATTAATGAATATGGGGTGTGCTTTTCCATTTGGGTCACTAATAGCTCACTGTTATCTAATTTCAGAAATAAGTTCAATACTCAATCTACAAATTATAAAGTAACCAACTTCTCCAAATCAACCACGATTCAGAGTTAAAGCCTACATGCCAATTTTTCTATGTTTGTAGCAATCCCAAACAAGCTAAAACTTTAACTAAATAGATTGGACAGAATTTAGATCATTATCAAGAACTTTGACTCATAACCAACATAAGTCATCACAGAAATGAAGAAGAGATGAAATTGTACAGCTTATTTTTATTTCATTACTAGAGGCCTGGTGCACGAATTCGTGCATCAGTGGTGTCAAAACTGGCTCTCCAACATCCCCCAAGAGGTCCCAGATTGCAAGAGGGCACAGGCCAGGACAAGGGACCCCACCAGTACACGATGGGGTATGAGGAGGGACACGGGAAGTTAGCTAGCTGAGGAGGGAACTCGGGAGGGCTCCAGGGCATATCCAGCCTGTCTTGCTCAGTCCTGATTGGCCAGACCCCAGCAGCAAGCTAACCTACCTGTCAGAGCATCTGCCCCCTGGTGGTCAGTGCACATCATAGTGACTGATCAGCCAGTCGACTGTCTGCCCCCTGGTGGTAAGTGCACATCATAGTGAATGGTTGAGTGGCCTTAGCATATCATTAGCATATTATGCTTTGATTGGTTGAATGGCCAACCAGAGGACCAGACACTTAGCATATTAGGCTTTTATTATATAGCATTATTTTTTTGTAAATCCTCACCCAAGGATATTTTTCCATTGATCTTTTAGAGAGAATGGAAAAGAAAGGGAAAGACAGAGAGAAACATTGATGTGAGAGAAACACATCAATTGGTTGGCTTGGGCCAGGGAGGAGCCTGCAACCAAGGTACATGCCCTGGACCATGCCCTTGACCTGGGACCCTTTGGTTTGCAAGACGACACTCTATCCACTGAGCCAAACCAGCTATGGTGAAATTGCCCAGTTTAAACCAACATTATCCAATCTCTAATTTATAGTTGGAGATAATTGGCAACCCTGCTTTTTACTTAATAAAAGACTTAAAAACAACGGGAAAATAATTCTGCTGCTTTCTGCTGAATATTTAGACTATTACCAAGAAAAATATTTTGTAAAATCCAGCCTATGGTGAATATCAAGAAAGAAAGAGCTACCTGGGAAAATCTAATCTGTTACTATTTTAATTCCAATATGAGCTACCAATTTTGTTATATTGTGTCAACGTAAAAAAAACATTCAAACTTGTAGAGAATTTTTGTGAGTTTATTTGAGCCAATGCTCCAGAGAATGGCAGTTTTGCACCTTATTTTATACATTAAAATAAAAAGAGAAGATGTAAGTGGGTTACAGGAAACCCATTGATGATAGATGGATAGATCAGGGAGGTGAGAGAGAGCAAAGATGGGAATTGGATACAAAGTAAAATGATAGAGTTGCCTAAGGAGGAACACACGAGGCCAAAAGGAATGATACATTTATTAGATCATCTGGATACCAGATGGGCTGAGCCTCAAAATGGCACCAACACCCAGGGATGGAGAGTCAGAGATTTTAAAGGACTCTAAGTGGGCTTTTTTCTGGGTGGAGAGTTCCCTGGGCAGGTCTGGAAGGGAAAGATAATGGTCTTAGTGGAATGTGGTTTTAGCAAGTGGAATGTGGTCTAAGCAAAAGGGAATGTTGATTGTGAAGTGGTCTAAAGATCAGTTCCCAGGCCGGGGGTGGGGGTGGGGGGAAAAGGGGAGTGTTGATCCAATTATTTGATCAGTTTTAACAATAGACATATACATCTTTAACACAGGTGGGTGCAGGATAGTGAACAGTCAACAATGAGAGGATTTGTGGTCTCTGCTCTGTTGTGGTGCCTGTGTTCTGAGGAGTCTGGAAAAAGGAAATTACTTAGACATTCCAACGGTATGTTATCCTAGATGCAAAAAGATAACAGGCTTAAGTAAGGTGAAAATTGACTTTTGTCAGGGAAGATTCTAGCCTAGTACGTGACTACCCACCATAAACTGCTTTTAGTTAAAAAGTTTTTATTGCAGACCATTCTTTCTGGTTATTTCAGGACTCTTGCAGGCCTCCCTGAGCTTATCAGGCTTAGTATGTGGTCTCTTTTCATCCACAACTGCTAGGATATTCTGATTAAAAAACAGACACACAACTATTTCTAAGGGATAAATCTAAGAGAATCTCAAATAGCTCCATTTGGTCATTAAAAAAAAAAGTCATCATATTGCTGCCATGGACATATCCTGGTATTTACATGGCTAAATCTAAGAAATTTGTCTATTAGAATTATAAAACTTACCTAACAAAAGTGCTCATTTTTATGTGGCTAAGAGTCCAACACAGATATTCTCCAAAGATTACCATCATTGCCAGTCAAGTAAAATCAGCATTCTAATGGATTCACTTAGCTGGGGACATTGCTCTCTGGGTCTCCATCAGTCTACCAGTTAAGGCCTTATGAAACATTGACTAGTTCTCAAGCACGTTTGTGAGTGATATGGGGCTGTGGATGGCTGAACACCAAGATCTCAGGGGGAGTTTTATAAGATAAACCAACAGATTCCTTTGGTTCCTCTTCTGAAGATTCTCCTTGGGAGGTTCTGGCATGAGGCTCCCAGGAATCTGTTTTTGTTTTTTAAAATATAATTTTATTGATTTCAGAGAGGAAAGAGGAGGGAAAGAGAGAAACATCAACGATGAGAGAGAGTCATTGATTGGCTGCCTCCTGCACACCCCACACTGGGGATCAAGCCCGCAACCCATGCATACCATATGCCCTGATCAGTAATTGAACCTTGACCTCCTGGTTCATAGGTCAATGCTCAATCACTGAGCTCTGCCAGGCAGGCTTGCTTCACTTTTTAAAAAAATATATTTTATTGAGTTTTTACAAAGAGGAAGGGAGAGGAACGGAGAGTCAGAAACATCGATGAGAGAGAAACATCCATCAGCTGCCTCCTGCACACCCCCTGCTGGGGATGTGCCTGCAACCAAGGTACATGTCCTTGACCAGAATTGAACCTGGGACCCTTCAGTCCGCAGGCTGACACTCTATCCACTGAGCCAAACCGGTTAGAGCTTGTTTCACTTTTTAATGGAAATAACCCAAACACAAACTTTGTTCAGCACATTCTGTTTTTTTCTTCATTAGTTATCATAATGAACATTAACTGTTATATCTTACAACAAACAATGTCATAGACTGTTGAAGTCTGAAGACATGTTTGCCCATTAAATAATCTGGGATGTCTAGGATTTTTTTTTTTTTTGTATTTATTTACTTTTGTCTTTCCTCTTGTCCTCAAACATATCTAAGCATTTTTAAAAAATATTCTTACCTTGCGTCTAATTTTCTTGTTTTAATTTGGGAAGGCTGGGAACACTGAAAACAAGTTTGTTAAAATATGTTCATAACAAATACAACAAGTTTACAGATTTTATTTTTTTACTGACAATTTCAATGTTAGTAAGGTTGTATTAAAGTGAACACTTCCTGATGTTGCTTATGCAAATGTTAATGTAATTCTTTGGTAAAGCAATTTGACAATACAATCTTAAAATACTCATATTTTTTAGTATAACATTTTTCTTCTAGACTAATATAAAAAAATAATTTATTACACAAATTATCTACAATAAAGTTTGTTTTATATTTATATTAGCAGACAATGAAAAAACTATTTAAATATTTAATAATACAGGACATTTTAGGTAATTTATAAAAACTTATAAAAGAAATTATAGCCATTAAAACTGATAGATACAGCCCAGCCAGTGTTGTTCAGTGATTTTGTACCAAGATGTCACTGGTTCAATTCCCAGTCAGGGCACATAGAAGAATCAACCAATGAATGCACAGCTAAGTGAAACAAGGAATAGGTCTTTCTCTCTCTCTAAAAACAAAAATCAATTGAAAAATTAAAAGCACACACTGAAAGATACAAAGATGTTGAAATAATTTTATTACACATGCATAAAATATAATATTAAATGAAGATGGCAATCCCTCTACCCATGGCAGAGGTTGCAAATCCTATATAATAAAATCGTAGTATGCAAACTCCTGGAGTTCAACCAGGGAGTGGGGCCAGCAGGGGGAAGTGAGGGATGCCCTGGCTGGCTGGCTGCTGCCAGTCACTAGGGACCCTACCAGTGCATGAATTTCATGTACCGGGTTTCTAGTAATATAATAATACGTTAAATATTTTATATAAGTTAACGAATTTAAACCTCACAAAACTCCAATAAAGTATTATTGTCATCTCCTTTGAATAGGTGAGGAAACTGTTACTAAGGAACACAAATAATTATCAGAGCTGGTATTCAAATCTAAACAAGGCGGATCTAAGAGCAGGTGCTTCTCACCACTGGGGCTTTGAATAGGGACATCTCAGTTTATGCTGCTGTACCAACATAATTATTCATGGTGCCCCATTTCAGTCTCAGAGGTCTAATTTCGATGAGAAACCATATGGTTACACTACTCTAGGTGCACAGTGTCATGCTAAAAAAAAAATGAGAAAAGAAAAAGAAATTCTCAGTGGCTCAGACACAGGATTTTCTGAGAATGAACACATGTGGAATCGGATAGGCGAGGGAACTAGTAACCCGGAACATGACTGATGTAAGCAAGTGTGTGATCATAAAGAATCAGTAACCAAGGGGGCTTCATGCCTGGAGGCTGGCAAAGCTGGGAGGGGGCCGGGGCAACGTACAGGGAGGACTGGGTGACTCTAACAGGAACAGAGACATCAGTTGTAATAGATGGCAAAACTGGTCACAATACCTCTCCCACTAAGAAGAGGTAGCATCCCTTCCCCTGCCCCTTGAATCTGGGCTGGTCTTATGAGTTTCTTCACTGAAAAGGATGTGATTGAAGTGATGCCATGTGAGCTCTGAGCAGGCCCGGGCTAGCCTGGTGGAAGGTGAGAGACGCTTGGAGAAGGACGGAGGTACCCTCAACCACAGCCAGCTGCTACCTATCAGACATGCAAGGGAGGCCACCGAGGACCAGCCAAACCTGTTGCAGACCAGCTGACTGCATATCCAGGAGCTGACTGCCAATGCATGAGGAGGGCCATAGAGCAACTGCCCCCGGAGCCCAAACTGCTGATGCACAGATTGTAAGCTGGATAACTGGGTGTTATTTTAAGCCACTGAGCTTTGGGTTTGTCTGGGATGCTGCAAAAGCTAACGAACATACCAGGAAACCCCTGCAAACATCTCCAACTTCCACTCCTCAAAAGTTTAGGCAGGGCTTCTTTGGGAGCGTCTGTGCCAGACAGGAGCAATGCTGGAGACAGAGGGGCAGTGGCTGGGTCCAAAGTCACCTGGGGAGGAAAAGGTCGCTGAGCCCAGAAAATCAGTCCTGAGTATCTTACCCAGTGAGATGTGATGGTTTAGTCTTCTATAAGACAAATCATGCACATTGAGATATGCAAAATGAGATAAGGACAAAGTAAATTTTGCCAAAAATCTAAGAGAAATCGTTCTTTACCTGGAAATTATTCTTTTTTTTTTGTTATTTCATGTCGCTATCAAAGAAAACCCTCCCCCCAGGCCTATTTCTGTGTAAGTACTAGAATTACAATCTAGTGTTACCACAGCCATAATTTTTGCCCCAAGAGAGGTCTTTGAAAGAGTTAGATCCCTTTCCCCTTTTGAAATAGACACTTGCTCACGCCATGAGTTTGGCTGTGAATTGCACCCAAACCCATTTCGTTGCTAAGTAAATGAGATCCGAACTGCTTACGCGTTTGCAAAAGTGACTCCTCTCCCAAGCAGAAGGCAAGCTGTAGCATTGTTTTATGTATTTATTTTTTATCGAGGTGAAATTCACATATAACAGAATTAATCACTGCAGAGTCTACAAGTCAGTGGCATTTAGTGTATTCACAATGTTGTATAACTACCACTTCTCTCTAGCTTCAATGCTTTTTATCACCTCAGAAAAACATCCATCATTAAGTATTCACCATCCCCTCCTCTTATCCCCTGATAACCACTACTGTGCTTTTTGCCTCTGTGGGTGTGCCTATTCTGGAGATAGGATAAAAAAATGAATCCTTCACTCAAGCAGACCTTTTGTGACTGCTTTTTTCGTAGCATAATGTTTGCAAATTTCATCCCAGGTGTAGCAATCAGTACTCCCTGATTTTATATGATTCCATTATATTCCATTATATGCATGTGCCACAATGTTTTAGCATCAGTGTTTCCATTGATGAGCATTTGGATTGTTTCCACTTGCAAAAAATTCGGTTGCATATAGGGTATTCTTTTTTTTTTTTGTAGTTCAGTCCCTTTATTGTAAATTACTTCAAACCCTTCCTGACAGTATAGTGTATATGAATCAATAAAAATATGTGTGTTTATAACTATTGCAAACTTCTGTAAGTCAGCAATAAAGACATAAGTGGTCTGCAAAGATTTTTCTTTTCTTTTTTGAATCTATTTATTTATTTATTCATTTATTTTCCATATTGCCCCCCCCCACCTTCCCCAC
>PVJN01050881.1:0-14666 GCA_004026805.1 Lasiurus borealis | reverse complement strand
CACTTCTCCCTTTTCACAGTCCAAACTCCCCCCGTATGAGTTTCGGCTGGATCTGCGGTTTAGTGTCGTAGGATAAGGGGTTCAATACCGTTGGGGGTCTCCGTTTCCCTCCCGTCAGAGAAAGCCAGCCAGGTACTCGGGCACCCGCTCTCTCAGCGCGCGCGTCTCCATACCTCAGCTTTTTGCAGTTCCTCTGGGTATCCGTGAGCCCCTCTCTTTCCCTCTAGCTGTAGAACTTCCACTCAGCCAGCTTTCCTGTGGTTCTGGATGATGTCCGTTCTGTCTTTAATTGTAGTTTTGAAATTGTTGTGCGAGGCAGCAGTGTAGGTGTTTACCTATGCCGCCATCTTGGCTCCTCTCTCTCATCATTGATGTTTCTATCTGTCTGTTCCTATCCCTTCTCTGAAATCAATTTAAAAAAATATTTAAAATAAATAAATAAAAGCCCAGTGACTGGAACGGCAGAACGACCAATGGCTATGATGCACACTGCAGGAGCCAACCATCCTGATCTGGGCCCAATCAGTCCCCCCGCCCCTGGTCAGCCCCACCTCTGATTGGCCCCCAACACCTCAATAGAGAGTAAAGCAGGCCAGCTAATTGCCCACAGTCCCTCTTCCCCATCCCCCCCCCGCTAGCCCCACCCAGGGCCTCTAGTAGTAAAATGATCACAAATATGAAGTTACTTATTATATAATTTTTTTTTAAGTAAAACATAAGTAACTGCACATCAGAATGCTTATATTTGCCAAAACCAGTTTGGCTCAGTGGATAGAGTGTCGGCCGGTGGACTGAAAGCTCCCAGGTTCGATTCTGGTCAAGGGCATGTACCTTGGTTGCAGGCGCATCCCCAATGGGAGGTGTGCAGAAGGTAGCTGATCAATGTCTCTCTCATCGATGTTTCTAACTTTCTATCCCTCTCCCTTTCTCTCTGTAAAAAAATCAATAAAATATTTTTTTAATTTTTTTAAAAAATGCTTATCTTTAAGTGGATTTAAAGTGAAAATGCACAAAACAGAACCTCACTGTTAGTGTTTTACTTATAGTCAGTATAGATATAATACAGTCATATAAATTGTATGTAATGGTTTCACTTCTGTAACTTGCACATTTTAATTCTCAATTCCATCCCTTAGTGAGAATCCTTCTACTGTGTTAACCTTACTTTCTTCTTCTGTATAACAGCTACTGTAGTATTACTTATCCTGACAAAGATAATCAGTGTGAAATTACCTAGAAAACTTTACTCTTGGTACAATTATGTGTATTTGTGCTATCATTGGTGTTAAGTCTAGGACAGTGATAAAAAGTGATACAGCTGTGTCAGGTTTCTGTTCCCTTTCTGCTCTGCCAGGTTGATCTGGATTCCAGGCACATTGGTTGGATAACAAGTGAACTTCCAGGAGGGGATAATCACATCATCAAAATTGAATTAAAGGGCCCAGAAAATACACTGAGGGTTCGACAAGTAAAGGTCTTGGGCTGGAAGGATGGCGAAAGCACAAAAATTGCTGGCCAGATTTCAGCCAGTGTGGCCCAACAGAGGAACTGTGAAGCTGAGACTCTGCGAGTGTTCAGACTCATCACATCACAGGTGAGTGTTCTTCCTGCGAATTCCAGCACAGGATATATTATTTCAACATAAATATCAAGTGGGTTGACAGAATATCTTGTAGAACTTATAAAGATTGCTGGCTACAAATGTGGCCCATTTTTTGTCACATAGCCTAAACTCCTGTATTTCACTTTATCTTCATAATTCTGAAAAGTATTGATGTATAACAGAAGTGACATGATAATATTAATAAAGCCTGCACACAATCAGCTGATGAGCCTTCTATCTTTAACAGTGTAATTCCTGCCATTAATTTCTTCACATATCCTTGTCTTCTTCGTCAGGTATTTGGAAAACTCATCTCTGGAGATGCTGAACCCACCCCTGAACAAGAGGAAAAAGCACTGCTGTCATCACCTGAAGGAGAGGAAAAAGTATACAATGTATTTATTTGTATTTTAAAAATATTTTATTTCCCTTTTTCATTTCCTTTTGTTCAGTGAAATAATGCATGTATTGCTGTATATTTTAATGGATTATGTAATGTGCATAATCCATTAAAATATATGTGCAGTTTATGTGCAGTTCGTGTTTTTTACTTTAATTAGCAGATGAACTATCAAAAGAAATTCATCATTCACGTGAGATCTAGCTAGTATTCTAAGTAGCAACAAAATTTTCTCTATATTTTGGGCTGTTGTATTCAAGTGTTACCATTTGTAAAATTAACTTAGTCATTTACTGTGCAGTATACCATCAGTCATCTTTTTCCTCCATTTTCTCTGTCTTCACAGTCTAGCCTAAAGATCATCTTATCCATGAACTTTCTTTATGCTTTCTCCAAACACAACATAGTTTAATCTAAACAAAATATTTGCCCTCTGCTAAACTTCTTAGTAACCTCTATGTATCTCTTGGTTCTCACTTGTTATGCTTACCTGTATACATGTTTTATCATGTCTTCTACTGAATCATAATCTCTTAAAGACCAAGTACATGTCTTGTTAGTTTTTGTATCCAACATGGCATAAACATCCATGTGTTGAGTACATTTTTATTGGAATAACCTGTTCTTAGTACTATTCTTGAAATTTCTTCTAAAATGCAGTTTGTTACTTAATTTGGTCAAAAGCATTGTACATAAAAGGAAAACCTCACTCATTTCCAAAACAGGATGTCAACTCTGATTAATCTCATTATTTTTGTGTCTTTAGTTGTTACAAATAATTATCTTGGCAGCCCTTTGAAAGATAATTTCAAGGATTTACCTAGTTTAACACTGCCTTCTGAATCATCCACATTTTTTATTTGGGGTCTATAAAAAATAAGATTTCATAAACAGGTAATTTCTTTTAGCATCTTTTGCAGATACCATTTTAAAGACTCCAAGGCTGTGTTCATTAAACCAACTAAATTTTAGCAAGTGGCAATTCTATCCTTTAAAACCTTGAGAACTGGCCTCAAAAAAACGTGCATTCTGTCCTAACTGTACACCCCTGTGTCCCCAATAAATCAACAAGGATACTATATAGTATATAATTAACTTATTAAATATGTGAAAGAATTGCACTTGTGATAGGATTTCAGAGTACATTGATATAGACCATTGTGCCCTGGAGTGATCAGAGAAGGCTTCTTGAGAGAATAATGGACATGAGTTAGAATTGAAAGAGAATGGATGAAAGTTAGATTAATCTAGAAGATGGGCCCAAGAGTTCATTGGAAAGGCTGGGCTAATAGGAGATTATATATTGAGCTGTTATGATTGAATAGGAAATATTATACCAGCAGTTGGATGGCTATGAAATAACATAATTTTTAAGAGAATCACTTTACACAGAAAAGATTTTATCCCTTGTGGAGAAAAAGGAACCCTTGTTCACTGTTGGTGGGAATGCAGACTGGTGCAGCCACTGTGGAGAACAGTATGGAGTTTTCTTAAAAAACTAAAAATGGATCTCCCATTTGACCCAGCAATCCCACTCTTAGGAATTTATTCTAAGAAATCACAAACACCAATCAGAAAGGATTTATGCACCCTTATGTTCATAGCAGCACAATTTACAATAGCTACAATTTGGAAACAGCCTAGGTGCCTGTCAGCAGATGAGTGGATCAGAAAACTGTGGTACATCTACACAATGGAATTCTATGCTGCCATTAAAAAGAAGGAACTCTTACCATTTGCAGCAACGTGGATGGAACTGGAGAGCCTTATGCTTAGTGAAATAAGCCAGTCAGTGAAGGAGAAGCACCACATGATCTCATTCATTTGTGGATAATAAAGAACATTGTAGACTGATGAACAAAAGGATAGATACAGAGGCAGTAAAGCATCAAACAGACTGTGAAATTATAGCAGGAAAATTAAGGAGAGGTGGGGTAGATAAGAGATCAATCAAAGGATTTGTATCTATACATATAAACATAACCAATGAACATAGACACTGGGGGGTTGGGGTATGCCTGGGAGGGAGAGGGGGGCAATGGGGAGATATGTATACATGTAACACAATAAAAAAGGAGTTTATCCTTTTCAACTGTATCATTTGATGAATTTTGACCAATATGTATACAGCAGTGAAATCATCGCTGTAATCAAGTTTTAAAGCACATCACTCCCAAAATTTTCCTCATGCTTCTTTGTTGTCAGTCCCCTAATCTCATGCCTAGACTCTGTCAACCACTTTAATGTAGCATCTGTTTGGATTTTTCACTCACGTTTTTGTATTGGGTTATCTGTACTATTATTGGGTTATAAAATTCCTTTATATATTCAGTATATTCAGGCTATAGGTCCTATGTTTTCAAATATTTTTCTCCTACTCTGAAGCTTATCTTTCAGAGAGCAGAAGTTCTATTTAATGAAGCCCACTGTATTTTTTTCTAAATGACTCATGATTTTTGCATCTTATCTAAAAAGTAAAGTCACAAATATTTTTACCGTATTTTCTTCTAGAAAGAGTTTTAGTTACTTTGTTTAAAACTATATACATTTTAAGTTAATTTGTTGGGATTCTCTGTTTTATTTCATATCATCTCTCTCTATATATAAAAGCCTAATTTGCACAGTGTCCCCTAAGGAGTTTGACCAGAAGTTTGATGGCTCACTATAATGTGTGCTGACCACCAGGGCACAGAATGAAGGAAGGCCCCAGTCAGCAGCCGAGGAAGAGAGCCCTGATTGGCCCTGATCACCAGCCAGGCCTAGGGACATCCGTGCACAAATTTCATGCACCTGGCCTCTGTGTGTGTGTGTGTGTGTGTGTGTGTGTAAATTTTACACCTCCATCTGACATCTTGATTATTGCAGCTATTTAGAAAATCATGAAATCAGATTCCAACTTGGTTCTCTTTCAGTACTGTTTTCTAGGTCCTTTGCATATCCATATAAAGCTTAAAATTAGTTATTCAGTTCCCCTCCAGCCCCCCAAAAATATTTTTGTATATTGATTGAAATTGTACCAAATTGATAAGTTAAATTGGAGAGAATCGGTATATTAATAATATTGAGTGCTTTTCTCCACAAGCATAATATAGTCTCTCCATTTATTTGGATCTTATTCAATTTCTCTTAGCAATGTACTGTAGTTCAGTGTACAGGTCTTATATACATCTTATTAAATTGTTCTCTAAACATTTTATGGTTTTTATGCAATTATAAACGATGTTTTCTTCTTGCTTTCCAGTTGTTCATTTCTAGCATACAGTTGAATTTTGTGTATTGAATTACATCCTGTGATCTTAAATCCACTTACTCTTGAAGCTTTTTTGTGAAACCTTTGAGATTTTCTTCATAGACAATCATGTACTCTGTGAGAGTTGGCTTTACTTCTTCCTTTCCAATCTATATGCTTTAAATTTTTATTGTATCATTGGAATGTTGAAGACCTTCAGTACCATGTTAAATAGAAGTGTTAGGATCAGACATTTTTACCTTCTCTGGATATTAAAAGGGAGGCATTCAGTATTTCACCATTACATGTGATGTTAGCTATAGATTTTTTTGTAAATGCTCTTAATAAGATTGAGGATATTTCTTTCTATTTCTTCCTGGCTTGTTAAGAAATTTTGTTATAATGGATATTGTCACATATTTTTCTTTTTGTATTTTCTTTTATTCAGTAAAAGAATCCATGTATTATGTCTGTTAAAAGATATGTAATATTAATTTATATGCATTTCATTTTTCTTTAGTAAAAGAGAAAGTAAACTAGGGGAGTGATTGTTAAATGGTACAGTGTTTCTTTTGGGATGATGAAAGTGTTTGAAAATTGACTGTGGTGAGGATTGTACATATCTGCGAATATGCTTTAAACCATTGATTGCACATTTCAAATGACATGGCATAGTATGATATGTGAACTATATCTCAGTAATGCTAATTTTAAAAAGCCAAAAGCCACAAATTAAGAAAAAATTTGTTTCTGTATGATTAAAAGCAAAAAAAAAAATTATTCTACAAATTTACTTTCTTTAACAGATACAGGGCTATTGCAGTTATCTACTGTTCTTGAGTGGACTATGATAGTTCTTTATGTAATTTGTCCATTTCATCTAATTTTCTGAATTTATTGGCCTAAGTTGTTCATTATACTCTGGTTATCCTTTTAATATCAGTAGAATCTGTGGTGGTATATCTTTTTTTGTTATTTGTTTGATCTGTTTATTTTGGGTCTGACTTTTATCTAATTTTATAATTCCCAAACATAGAGCATAGGCTTGAGCCCTTTCTTTTCTCAAGTAATACTGTGATTTTTTTTTTCTTAACCACTGCTTTAGTTGAATGTCACAATTTTTTTTAATATATTTTATTGATTTTTCACAGAGAGGAAGGGAGAGGAATAGAAAGTTAGAAACATCAATGAGAGACATCGATCAGCCGCCTCCTGCACACCCCTACTGGGGATGCGCCTGCAACCAGTGTACGTGCCCTTGACTGGAATCGAACCTGGGACCTTTCAGTCTGCAGGCCGACGCTCTATCCACTGAGCCAAACCGGTTTCGGCGAATGTCACAATTTTTGATGTAGTGTGTGTGTGTGTGTGTGTGTGTGTGTAGCTTTTTTTTTTTTCATTTTATATTCAGTTCAAAATATTTTCTGACTCCCATTCTGATTTCTTCTTTGGCCCCTGGATGGATATTTATAAGTGTTTTGTTTAATTTCTAAATATTTGGGGATGTCCCTTGTATCTTTCTATATTAATTTCTAGTTTAATTCCATTATGATAAAAATATATGCTTTGTATAATTTTGGTCCTTTTAAAATTGTTAAGCCTTAGCTGATTTGGCTTAGTAGATAGAGTATCTATCTGCAGACTGAGGAGTCCTAGGTTTGATTCTGGTCAAGGGCACATACCCAGGTTGCAGGCTTGATCCCCAGTAGGGGGCATGCAGGAGGCTGCCGATCAATGATTCGATATTTCTATCTCTTTCTCGTCTCCCTTCCTCTCGGAAATCAATAAAAATATTTAATAAATAAATTAATAAATAGAAAAGAAAATTGTTAAAATTTTATTTCTGGCTCATAATATGATATGTTTTAGTGAATGTCCATGTGAACTTGAAAGAAATATAAGCTCTGTTTTTGTTCTCTAATGGGGTTCTATAAATATCAGTTAACTCCAAGATGGTTGGTAATTTTGTTCCTGATTTCAAGAGCTTTTAAGCAAAAGAGTGCTTTGTCTCAGTTTTTTTTTTTTTTCCTGTGAAATAGGCAGGACATCAGACTTTACCTTATGGAGTTGTTGTGAAGATTAAATAAGAATATATATGTATATGAATATGTATACACACACACACATATTCAATTTACATTCCCAACAACAGTGCATAAAGGTCCCTTTTACTCCACATACTTGCTAACACTTGTTATTCTTGTCTTTTTCATAATAGCTATTCTAACAGATGTGAGGTGGCATTTTGTTTATGGTTTTGATTTGTATTTCTCTGATGATTAGTGATGTAGAGCACCTTTTCATGTACCTGTTGGTCATCAGTTGTATGTCTTTGGGAAAATGTCTGTTCAGATCTACCTGTTTTTTAATCAGTTGTTTGGTTCTTTTGCTATTGAGTTATATTTTAGAGATTAGTCCCTTAACAGATAGATACATGATTTGCAGATTTTTTTTCCCATTCATTTTATTGATGGTTTCTTTCGCTGTGCAGAGCTTTTTAGTGTGATGTAGACCCACATGTTTTATTTTGATACTTTAAAATGTCAAATGTACAAATTTTATTCCAAGATCTTGTTTTTTCTTTTTCCTTGTAAAGGCAACGTCAGATGCTGACCTGAAAGAACATATGGTTGGAATCATATTCAGCAGGAGTAAACTGACTAACTTACAAAAACAGGTTGGTTCAGATCCATTTCATTGTCTTCATCAGGTTTTTATGATTTTCCAAAATTTATGGAGGCTTTTTTATGCTGATTCTTTTATAGATTCTGCAGAATAAATATGCCTTTTTCTACAGAGAAAAAAGTAGATTGGCATATCTGCATCACTTTAAAGATTCCTTTTGAGCCTTAACTTTCCTACTTTGCTGCTCTTTGTTATTTATTTTCAGGTAGATTATTTCATTTTGGTGACAAATGCCCAGCTATATCAGATTTCATTTGCATGTCCTGTGTTCCTTTAACCACCATTTTTTTGTTTGTTGCCTGATACTTTTTTTATTTTGCTGAGCAATTATATTCGCTAAACTAGTGTTAATATTTTTAATTGAAGTAGCATGACATTGTTCAAATGTACCCAAATAACATAAAAATTAGCCCTTCAAAAATAAAGTAAAATATTGGTTTTAAATTAGCCCTTTATTGCCCCACCAGTGTTGAATGTTGACCTATGAAACAGGGAATCATGGTTTCATTCCTGGTCAGGGCACATGCCAGGGTTCCACGCTCAATCACTGGTGGGAGGCATGCAGAAGGCAGCAGATCAATGATTCTCTCTCATCATTGATGTTTCTTTCTCTCCCTCTCTCTCCCTTTCTTTCTGAAATCAATAAAAATATATTAAAAAATAAATTAGTCCATTATTTTAACTTTAAATACCATTAAATAAGTGACAACTTTATTTGTGCTTTTGCTTTCTCTCTTTTTTAACAACTTTTTGTTGAATCTTAGTTGTAAAATGTACTGTTATTTTATATATCACTTAAAAAGAAAATTTGCTGCGTATTAAGTTGTTAATACCATTAATTATAAAATACATTATGAATTTAAATGTTAATAGTGGAGTTGATAGAAGTGATAAAATATGGTAATTTGTGTTTGATGTCTTAAACCAGCAATTTTTAGCCTTTTTTATCTCCTGGTGTACATAAATTTAATTACTAAAATTCTGTGGCACACCGCAATATGTATTTCTGTGGATCTAACCAAAAAAATAGGTATAATTTGGATTTATTCACACCAAACAGCTATTGTTGTGTGGCTGTTATGTTTTTATTTGGCAGTCTAAGGGATAAGAGGTGATTGCCCCAATAGTCAGGTATTGCATGTTTTAAAAATTCTTGCAGCATACCAGTTGAAAATCTCCATCTTAAACTATAGGCAGGGGCATTAGTAGCTTGTACATAAGTAGATTCTCCATATCAGTTGATTTAGATAGTCAGATTTTTAATCATGGTTCCCCTAGCTTTAAAAACAAACAAACAAAAAAAAAAAAAAAACACATTTTTTAAGACCAGTTGAGAGAATGGTATGTTATAGAATTAACTGGGAAGAAGAGTATTAGGTTGAGTATCATCTATACTGGTATTCTTGTCTTTTTATAAGAAAACTAGTACAAATCATACTTAAAAATATTTTTTTTATGTTTTCCTTATGTTGCTCTGTCACCTTTTAAATAGGTATGTGCTCATATAGTCCAGGCTATTCGCATGGAAGCCACCAGAGTTCGTGAAGAATGGGAACATGCCATATCAAGCAAAGAAAATGCCAATTCTCAGCCCAATGATGAAGATGCCTCCTCTGATGCTTACTGCTTTGAGCTGCTTTCTATGGTTTTAGCACTGAGTGGCTCTAATGTGGGCCGGCAGTATCTGGCTCAGCAGCTAACTCTGCTCCAGGATCTCTTCTCACTGCTCCACACAGCATCCCCTCGAGTTCAGAGACAGGTGATTATACCACTATCCTTTTGCCTATTTTGTTACTTGAAACATGGTTGAAAATTAAACTAGTAAAGCACAGAACTGTATCAATTTTGTTATTTTTGGGGGGTTGTATTTTAACTCCATGCTTTTTTATTTTTGACTCTTTATGATGAGAATATGGAAGAGGAAAATACAGTTTATTTTACTAGTTTGTTATTGTGATAAGAATGTTCTGGCTATGAGTTTCTTATTACCCTGAGATCTATAATTGAATTTTCCCTTAATCCTAACCAAATAAAAGACATCTTTTTTATTTCTTTCTTTTTTTTATTTTATTTTTTGCTGCCCTAAAGTGATAATTACCATCTGGGAAATCTTTAAAAAATAGTGTTGAAATTATATTTCTGTCTTGAAGTCATAGAATGGAAGCTATGTTCATTTAAAAAGTTGGAAACTTTAAAACATCAATCTTTAAATGGAATTCTTCCCTTTTATTTTCTTACCAGGTGACCTCCTTACTAAGACGAGTTTTGCCTGAAGTGACCCCTAATCGTCTGGCCAGCATCATAGGAGTGAAATCTCTCCCCCCGGCAGATATCAGTGATATCATTCACTCAACAGAGAAAGGAGATTGGAATAAGCTAGGTATTTTAGACATGTTTCTAGGATGCATTGCCAAAGCCCTCACAGTACAGCTCAAAGCCAAAGGAACCACCATCACAGGAACAGCTGGAACCACCGTGGGCAAAGGCGTTACAACAGTTACCCTTCCAATGATTTTCAATTCCAGGTTGGTCATTGTGGATGTTTTATACTAAAATAGAACAGAATGAGCTACTGTTTGGAGAATTAAGACATGTCAGATTCTACCTTACTTGCTTATTCACCAAATAAAAGCCATATATACTGACCCATGTATAAAAAAGAATGCTATATATAAAAGTCATTTTGGGATTAGTCAGAAAAAGAGTCTGCAAAATATATGACCTTGAGATAATTCCCTAGTAGAAAAATAATTATAGGCCCTTACTTCACACCATATACAAAAATAAACAAGAATAATTAAAGTTTTATATATACAGTGGTACCTCGAGATACGAGTGCCCTAACATACGAGATTTTTGAGATACGAGCCATGGAGCGAGTGATTTTTTGCTTTGAAATACGAGCAACATTTGAGATACGAGTAATCGTGCGGATCGGCCGGGTGCACAGGACTCGAGCGTCTCATAGTTTCCCACGCCTCAGTCAGTGTGCTTGCTTACCTCATTGTCGAAGCATCTTTTGTGCATTTACATACTTTATCACATTTCTTTTTATAACCATGGGTCCAAAGAAAGCGAGTGGAAAGGACAATGCACAGAAGAGGATGATGTCTATTGAATTAAAGCATGAAATCATAGAAAAATATGAGCAAGGTGTGCAAGTGGCTGACTTGGTGAGGCAATACCGGCGTAGTACTTCAACGATATGCACTGTGCTTAAACAGAAGGAACCAATAAAGGGTGTAACGCCAGCTAAGGGCGTTAACAATAATTTCTAAGCTCCGTAGCTCTCTCCATGAAAAGATGGAGAATCTACTGATGGTGTGGGTGATGGAGAAGCAGCTTAAAGGAGATACATTAACACAGGGCATCATATGCGAGAAGGCGCGAGAGATTTACGGTGATTTGCTGGAGCAGACCCCGTGCACTTCTACAGACGAAGCATCGAAAGACTCATTTAAAGCCAGTAGAGGCTGGTTTGATAACTTCAGGAAAAGGTCTGGCATTCACTCCATCATCAGGCATGGCGAGGCAGCAAGTTTGGATGTGAAGGCAGCTGAGGATTACCTCAAAACTTTTTCGAGCTGATAGAAGCCAAAGGATATATCTCCCAGCAAGTCTTCAACTGTGATGAGACAGGGCTTTTCTGGAAGAAGATGCTGAATAGGACTTATATAGCGGCAGAGGAGAAGGCAATGCCAGGCCACTAACCCATGAAGGATAGGCTAACTCTCACACTGTGCATCAATGCAAGTGGTGACTGCAAGATCAAGCCGAAAGGACCTTCGAAGGATTCAAACCTGAGGTGCCAGTGGAGGAGGAGATAGTGTCTCTGGGAAAATCCATGGGTCTGGAGGTAGATGAGAGAGACGTGAATGAGTTCACCGAGGAGCACTCTCTGGAACTCACCACGGAGGAGTTATAAGAGTTGCAGTTTCAGCAACATGCAGAGATTCTCCAAGAAATTGGTTTCGAGGAGGAGCCAGAGGTGGAGGAGATCTCTACAAGTGAGATAAAGGAGATCTTAGGAATGTGGGAGAGGGTGTCACACTTCGTGGAAAAGAAACACCCCGAAAAAGTTGCTACTGGTTGTGCATCAGAGCTGTTCAATGAAACTTGCCTCACCTATTTCAGAAACATTCTGAAAGGGAGGAAGAGGAAATCCTCGTTGGACACGTGTTTTTTTTAAATCGGCCAAAAATGCAAAGACCAGTACCAATTAAGTTCAGTGAAGATTAGTTAAGTTACATTCAGTTTAGGGATAAAGTGTAGCATTAAGAGTGTAACGAGTAGGTAAATACACTTCATAAAACCAGTTTTATTCCTTTACATTCTCTTTTATGATGTTTTTATACAATATTTGTCATTTATAAATACATTTTTCTTATTCAAAAACACGTAACAAGAACAACTGGGGTGGCATTTTGGGGGCTGCAATGGATTAACGGCATTTCAATTGATTTCAATGGGAAAATTTGCTTTGAGATACGAGCAACTTGATATACGAGCAAGGTTACAAAATGAATTAAACTCGTATCTCAAGGTACCACTGTATATTTCTTTTAATTCTACAAGGACAAATCATAGAAGAATATTTTTGTAATCTTCAAATTGGGAAAACTTTAAACAAGGTACAGACCCAAAAGTCAGACGGGAAGATGCACAAATTTGACTACATAAAAATGAAAATTAATTGCTAGACAACTTGTAAGCAGCTAACTTGGAAAAAATATTTAACATCTATATAGTGGACAGTGAATTATTAGACATAATGTTAGAAGAATGACTACAAATCAATGAGAAAAAGACAACTGATAAATGACAAAAAAATGAGTTCAGAGAAGAAAAATTACAAATGCCAGGAAACAAATGAAAAGACACTTCACTGGTAATCTGAAATATAGATAAAACAATAGAGAATATATTTGCATTAGCAGCATTATTAAGAAATAGCATTTATTTATTAATGTAATATAGATTGCTACAGTCTTTTTGGGTATCAGTTTCATAGTATGTCACCATATTTATTATATGCATTTCTTTTGACTTACCAATTCTACTTCTATAGTTATTTCCAGCAGAGGTATCCATACATGTGCACAGATATGCAAGTGTTTATTCCAGAAATGTGTGTTACATCAGAAAATTGGAAACATGCTAGTAAAAGAAACAATCCATGATATTAAGCAAAAAACATCAGAATGTAAATCAGCATATTTTTTCCTTTCTCTCTATAGACTTGCTAAGGAAAAAAATGCCAACTGAACTCAGTAGTTTACTCAGTGATACAGTTGATATATTCTGGTGCTAGCTCTTTATTATCTCTATGTTGACAAAGAGTTTGTAGACTATGGATATACATTGAATAGCACTGTTCTAGAAGATGCATGCATGAATAATATATAAACAATTATTTCAAAGAAAGAACATATTAGAATAGCTAATCTCTTGATGAAGACAAAGATAATGAGTGATGTGTTGATCAATATTCTTTGAAAAGGCTTTACTTGACTTGATCATTTAAACAATTAAAATGCTACATATTGAAATAATAGTTTTCATCTAATTCATCTGTAACTATCACTGACTGACTTGCAAATGCTAACTTTTTTTGTAGTTATATTCGACGAGGTGAAAGTCATTGGTGGATGAAGGGCTCAACTCCTACTCAGATCTCAGAGATTATCATTAAACTTATTAAGGATATGGCAGCAGTAAGTTCCCATTCTCTTTGTTGTCAGTGAAATGCAGGAGAAATCTTATTAACATAACAAGCAGCTTATTTTACTGAATTAACAGAAGTACATTAGTATTATTTTGGTTTACTTTAAGGCTCTGTTTAATAGGTTAACTGTTGCACCATTTATCTTTTAATTATAAATTTGTCCGTTGTGTAAATTATGTTCATTTGAAACTTCTCAGTTCATTTACTTGAGAATTGTAGCATAAGTCTTCCAAGAATTTAAAACAATAAGTATATATTCTTTGAACCCTAAAACTTAGCCTGATTCTGAAACAAAAAGAAAAAAATGGGCTCCCCAAAGTAGACATATCTCCTCTTCAGTTTTCATGGTTTATAAAAATTATACTCTTTTTTATAATATGTTTTTATGGATTTTAGAGAGGAAGGTAAAGGGGGAGAGAGACAGAAACATCAAAGAGAAACATCTATCAGCTGCTTCCTACATGCCCCCTACTGAGGACAGAGCCCACAACCTGGGCATGTGCTGGAATAGAACCAGCAACCAACCTCTTTCTTGGTGCATAGGACAACATTCAATCCACTGAGCCACACCAGCTAGACTACTCCTGTTTATTAATATCTGACATCACTATCTTTACATGTTGGCTTTCTGAGAAGATCTGGGAGTGTGGAGGAAAGGGAATTACTTATCAGAGTGCCTTGCTCTTACTAGATGCTCCACAAGTTAATTTCCTTACATCCCATTATATCCAGGAGTTCAGCCTGAGGGGGGCAAGATACTAGGATTATAGGTTCCTAAGAGGTAGAATAGATGGCAGGCCATTTTGATGGAGGAGAATTTTGAACTGCTCCTTAAAAGATTGATAGAACATGGATATGAAATAAGAAAAGTTATTCTGAGGAAATAAGAAATCCTATCACTTTCCCAACAGCATGAACATTTCCTCAATCAGAGAAATAGAGAATTTTTTTCAGTTCTCAAATAGGCTTTCTCAATAGGTTCACTAGGTGGAAATATTTAGGAAAACTATTTAGGAACATCTAA
>PVJN01050880.1:0-14666 GCA_004026805.1 Lasiurus borealis | reverse complement strand
AAAAGAAATAGTCACCCTCCTATTAAGATCATAGATCTAAGCCACTCAGCAGTGACTTAAACTAGAAGATGATTTCTCATGTAAAAAAAAAAAAAATGTCCAGGGATGGGCAGTCCAAGGCTCCTCCTATGGTGCTCCATGGTGTCAGAACCTAGGCTTCTTTTATTTGGTGGTTCTGGGATTTTCAGCATGTGGCTTCTACTTCCCAATTCAAGAATTTAAGCCATTACACCCACCTCCCCGCCAGCAGAAATAAGAAAGGGACAAAGGGGGGAACAATCCCTCCTCCACTGCTTTAAGATCACCCATACATACATAGTAGGTCATAAACACACTAACATCCCATTGGCCAGGACTTCGTCACATGGATAGACCAAGGCGCAAGGGTTCTCTTACTAATTTTTTAAAATCCGGGGTTGAGGGGGCAGAGACAATGGCTATTGGGAAATGGTTAGCCGTCTCTACTCCCTCCCTCGAGCACTTTCTCCATATTCTACTTTGTTTTCCCTCGGAGGCATTTATTAACCCCTGATATATTTTCTCTCCATAGCTTTATCAGTTTCCCCCAACCTGTAAGTTCCAAAAGGACAGGGACTTTTTGCCTTCTGTTCACCTCTGTGCCACAGTTTCTGGACAAGTGCCCCAAGCATAGAAGAAACTTAATAAACACGGCTTGCCTGTGCGAATGCATTGTTACTACCGTGTTTGCCTAACAAGATACATTTAAAACATAGAGATCCCCTCTGGGCACCGACGATGCTTTGCTTTGTCTTGCTTGGGTGGAAATGAACGCCCATGGACGGGAAAAACACGCAAGTGCCCGCGCTGAGAATTGCTCATTTGCAGAAGCCCCGCTCCCGCTGCGCAGGTGCAAAGTCTGCACCGGCCACAGGTGGTGACGGGCGGCCAGGCCGGGATTCACCGTCCTCACAGCCTCAGCAGCTCTGTTTCCGGGTGCGGGGACCACGATAACTGTGTGTGTGGTTATGTGTTTGTGCATCATAAAGCCGTTAGTGAGAAAAAATGTGAACATATATAATGTAAACTGATGTAACAATGAACTGGACTCAATGTTAAGCAGCATCCGGTGTGGGGGAGAGAAGTGTATTTGCAGGAGGGGGAGTGGGGTAAGCGCCCCAACCCTCATTGTCCAAGCAGCAGACATATCTACGACTTAAAACTATCAAGGAATGACAGGAAATGCCAGGAAAAAAAGGGGGGTGAGGCTGAGGGGTAGTGGGGTTTGGGGGTGGGGAAACAAGCCTTAGAAGAAACGCCGCAATGTTGCAGTCAACTCTGGGGAAACCACGCTAAGGGGCAGCAGGGAGGACCCCCCCAAGAGGTCTGCTCTTTTGCTTTCAAGGCTTGAAAACTATTTCATTATTCCAAACGCTGTTAAGTCTGAATTGGGCCTTTTCCGCACCTACTTCGGCGCCCCCTTTCCTCCGAGCCCCTGAGACACACAACCTAGGGCAGCGGTTCTCAACCTTCCCAAGGCCGAGACCCTTGCATACAGTTCCTCATGTGCTGGAGACCCCCAACCATGACATTTCGCTACTGTGATGCATCGTGATGTATAAATATCTGCCTTTTCCCATGGCCTTAGGCGACCCCTGTGAAAGGGTCGTTCGACCCCCAACGGGGTCGCGACCCACAGGTTGAGAACCGCTGGCCTAGGTCATGTCATGATTGGGGGAGGGGGCTCTGAAGGGGTCGCGACCCACAGGTTGAGAACCGCTGACCTAGGTCATGTCATGATTGAGGGGAGGGGCCTCCAATGAGGTCGCGACCCACAGATTGAGAACCAATGACTTGGGTCATGTCATGATGGGGGCGGGGCTTCCGAGGGGTCGCGACCCCCAGGTTGAGAACCGCTGGCCTAGGAGGTCCTGTCAGGATGGAAGGAGCCTTACAGGTAGGTTCGCGGTGGAGGGGGCGACAGGAAGGGCGCGCTCAGTAAGGAACTGGTGAAGGCGCCCGTCTTCGACTTCGCGCGCATCATCCCGGGCCGCGACCTCCACTCCACGCCCCTGAAGGCCAAACGCGGGGCCGCGCACGCCCCCGGGCCTCCTCGTCGCGCTCCCCACGCGAACATGGACGACCTGACGCAACCGCGCACAGGAGCCGGGGAGGTGCGGGCCGGCGGGCGGGCGGGCCAGGAGCGGCCTCCCGCGTCACCTCTCACGTCCGTTCGCGGCCAGCAGGTCTGAGACAACAAACGGGCTCCCCGCGGAGCGTGGCGACACGCGCGGCCGAGCCCGGCGGCGGCGGCGGCGGCGGCGGACGGGGCGGACCGGCCCGCGCCCCTCGAAAGCGGGAGGCGGAGCCAAGCGCCCGCGCGCCCGCCCCGAGCCTGCGTCCCCCGCTGAGGGCGGCCCGGGCGCTTCCCCTGCTCGCGAAGCCGGAGGAGAAGGAGGAGGAAGAGGAAAAGGAGGAGGAATCCAGGAGAGAGTCCCGGGCCGGCTGCCCCTCGCCGCGCCATGCTGCTCCTCCGAAGCGGCCTGACCCGGGCCCTGGCCGCGCGGACCCGGCCGCCTCAGGTACCGGGCGCTTGGGCGCCCCCGGCCGTTCCCCGGCGGGAGGGGGAGGGGCGCCGGCGGGCCGCGCGGGACCCGCGCATGCGGCCCCCGGGCCTCAAGCCCAGACCCGGACCCGCGCATGCGTGCATCCCGCGCACCCAGCCCTGCAGCCCACCTGGAGCTGCCCTCGTGCCCCAGCCGCTCGGGGTCAGGGACTTCTAGCCAAGGCCGGCTGGGGCAGAAGTAGGCTGACAGTTGCTCGAATGGAAAATAATAGAATTAATCCTACTCTATGTTCTATGTTCTGGGTATGCACAACTGTCAACCCACTTTTGCCCACCCTGTAAAATGAACTCATTTAACCTTAGGTAATTAAGGTACAAAGTAGATTTATATATATATATGTGTGTATATGTGTATATATATATACATATTTATATAAATATATATATGTATATATATATGTATGTATATGTGTATATATATGTATGTATATGTGTATATATATGTGTGTATATATATGTATGTATATACATATACATATATATATATATATATATATATATATATATAATTGATTTTTTACAGAGAGGAAGGGAGAGTGAAAGAGTTAGAAACACTGATGAGAGAGAAACATCAATCAGCTGCCTCCAGTACGCCCCCAACTGGGGATGTGCCCGCAACTGAGGTACATGCCCTTGACCAGAATCGAACCTGGGACCTTCCAGTCCGCAGGCTGATGCTCTATCCACTGAGCCTAACTGGTTTCCACACAAAGGAGATTTTTGTGATTCAGCCTTAACTGTAGGGATCTGGTCTAGTGTATAAATCTAACCAGAGATATTTTTCCTTTTGATGTTTATACTTTTCTCCTTTCTCTGTGGCCAGGATCCCAGGGGGGTTAACCTAGGGAATGACTTTCTAATGGAGGCTAAAAAAAGATTCATGAATGGTCCCATTCACCCAACATTAGCAATATAGTCTTTATCCCTCTGATTCTCTGTCTACTGGGGAAGGGACAGTAATTGTTGCTTACAACTTCATTAAATGTCATCCTGATGTTCTTATAAGTGAACTCGGTTTTATTGCTGCCGAACATGAGATGGAACTTGAAAGATAAGGGAGCAGGAATCACTCACAAATCCTTCCCCAGCATAGTTCTACTTTCTGACACGCAACGAAAATCACCGCCTCCGAAGCTCACAAACACTTATCTCACTGCTGTTCACGCTTTCGCTGGGCTTCCCCTGTTTCCGTTTCTCCGACAGAAGGTACAACATACAGTATATACCTGTTATATAGTGAGGCTATAACTAATACTGTGGAAAGAGTTTGTCCACCCCTTGCTAGTAGAGCTAAGAATTGCAGTGGAGGAATATTGTCTATTTTCTTATGAATGGCAACATCCAGGAGAACGGAAGATAATGTTCAAAAGCCCGAACTCTCAGATGGCATGTGGGGCAAACTCACAAGCCACCATGGGTTCAGAGGTTCAGCATCATGCTTGAAGCTTGTTGGCCAGAGTGAGGCACTAATAAGTCATGTCTTCAAGTCATGAGGACAGTTATGAGTTTTGTTTTGTTTTTAATCAGAGAGGAAGGAAGAGGGAGAGAGAGATGGAAACATCCGTGATGAGAGAGAATCATGGATTGGCTGCCTCCTGCAAGTCGCTCACTGGGGATCAAGCTTACAACCCGGGCATGTGCCCTTGACCGGAATTGAACCTGGGGCCTTTCAGTTCATAGGCCGGCATTCTATCCACTGAGCCAAACCAGGTAGGGCAGCTCTGAGGTTTTTTCCCAACATCCCTCTGCCCGGTCCAATGGGAAAGTAGCCAGCGGGTGGGTGGTTCCACCTTAGGGGTTAGGACCTGAAACAAAACTTAGGCAACATGTTAGCTTTAGCCTGCCAGAGGTCCGGACCTTGTGACCATTAGTCAGGTATGGACTTCTGTCTTCTGCTGCCTTACGGGTTGCTAATTAACCGGAAAGGCCAGTTCTCTGAGGGGTATAGAGAGATTAGTTTTAGAGCTAGGATTTAAAACTAAATGTTATCAAACTCAGTTTCATACCTTTGACCATGTATTTGTTTCCAAATACAAATTCCCTGAGAATCAACTTAAAAAGCAATTGTTACAAATACCCCCACTGCCCCATTTCCCAATATACTTGATCCAAAATAGTTTTTAAACCATAATACTAGGCAGTTGTTTATTTGTATCACATTCTCTTGTTAGAATTTAGTTAAAATGACACAAAAAAGCATGTCATCCAGAAGCAGGAGCAGCTGCAGTTGTTTTTGGTGGGAATACCTGCTTTTCAAGGAAGCTTAGACCCTTGGGCAATAGGAATGTCACTTTAGCAGACAAAAATGGAATTAATTTTGATCATTACAACTATAACATTTTACACAAATAAAATACATAAGACAATTGTGTGCTTTAATCAAAAATATAGGGTGTCCCCCCAAAAAATGTATACATACTTGAACAGATGATAGTTCAACTGATGCTTCTTTATTTTTTTTTCAGATTTAACCCATTTGAATTAATAATTAGTCAAAGTGTGTATATATTTTGGGGGGACACCCTGTATGTCAGAGAAAGAAGTCCACTCATTTCATTTGACATACTAGTCAGTATAATTTGTCCATAATTTACTTTGTACCAAAACTTTTAATAGGTAATGCTAATCATCAGCTTCAGAAAATTGCTACATAATAACCAAAACTACCATAGCATGGATTTGTAAATGCAAATGCCATTTCCGAGTGTATGCATACACCTGTGCATGTAGACACACATATGAATATACAAAAGATCATTTCTAGTTGGGCATTTCCTACCTAAAGTTAAGTTCACTCAGACTTAGGGGTACTAAATTAGAACAAAAATTTATATAGCGAGCATGTAACTAATGCAAAAGAACTAATGGTTCTTAAGGGATATTTCCATCAACCTGGTGTAATCGGATAGATGAAATGCCCTTCAGATTCATCTGTAATTAAACCTAATAATGATTCAGACGATTCCGGCCTATTGTTTTTTTCCTTTACAGCATTCATAAAGAGTTTTTTGCTAGTAAATACATTTTATCATGTCTGCCAGCATATGTGCATATTTTATAAAGTTCACTTAAATGCATAACTGTAACACCTAAAACATTGACTAGACAGAATATTGGCTAAATAAGGTAAAACATATAAATTTATTAGAATCTTAACTGTAGTTCTTGAATAAAGGACTGATTAAGACTCCAGTGCCTCAGTATGATTAACTTTTCATGAAAAGATGGCTAATGGCGAACCCCTGCCAGGAAACAGTAGCTATGTATTCACATACTCTGTTGACATCTCTCTGAACAGATGTCTGTGGAGAGATGAGAACAGAGGGACAAGCAAGAACTAGGATAAGTCTAATGCGTGTCCCTTGTTTCCAAATTCAGATTTGGTTGTAGCATAATATTATAAGCCTCACCTTCCCCAAATATTTGAGTTTGCTGTATCTCTTTTTAGGTGTGCTCATCTTTTGCCACGGGACCTAGACAAAGCGATGGAACATTCTATGAATTTCGTACCTATTCTCTTAAGCCTTCAAAGATGAACCAGTTTATGGAAAATTTTAAGAAAAACGTACATCTCCGGACAGCTCATTCTGAATTGGTTGGATACTGGAGTGTAGAATTTGGAGGCAGAATGAATAAAGCATTTCATATTTGGAAGTATGGTATGAGTCATCAGCTTAAATATTCAGTACAGATTTTCATTCTGTGAGTTGTTAACATGTGTCTTTGTTCTTGGATCTACGTTACCATAAAAGCACATGGGTTAAACTTTAAAAAAGCAGAACAATGAAAAATGATTGGTTACTTCTCCCAGTGTGAGGTATACCTCTGACAACCGCTTGCTCAAATCCTTGTGTTACCATCAATGGCATTTCATATTTCACATCATAAAATTGTAAGCTAGATTTTAATTCTCAGAAAAAAAAATTATAAAATGGATTATTATAAAGATGATTTCCGAAAAATTTAAAGCAGTAATTGTAAAAGCTCAAGTGGGTTAAGATCATAAAAAGAGAGGACAGTAATTTTTATTTATTATTGAAGCTACAGCTGAATGTCAGGATTTTAATGGAAACAGTTGAGATATTTAGGAGCTTGAAGGTAATAGTTGGGGTTAATGTGAATGATAGTTAACTTCTAGGCATCACCCAACTCTGAGGTTTAATAATTTGTTATGTTATGAAACCACTCTTGTTATCTGTACACCCCAGGGTTTTAGGGAATTCAGTATTGTGCTGCGCAGAGTTCTCCCCCTATGGAAGGTGACCTACCCCTAGTTTAGAAGAGGAAAGAGACTAGGTTATAGGAATCCCCAAAATATCTGGTGCTCCAGTCAAATCTTTGTAAAGTGCACTTCAAGATTTGATGATTTCCAAAGAACTTTTAATAATTTCATTTAGTGTTTGAACATATAAAGTACTTTAATATGAAAAGTGCTTATTCTCTACTTGACATGGCCATTGGTTAGGGGTTTTCCCCTGTTGTAATAGAACAAACCCAATCAAAGCACAATTTATGCATTAATGTGCAAACAAGTAGAACTGTGTTTCATTTAAAAATTGCTTAAGGTCCCCGCTTAACTGACTTAAGCTCTGAAGTAGATGTTATTCCTCACCCACAGCATAAACCATGGAAAACTTTTACTATCCAAGACGGATAGTACTAGTAAACATAGCATTTGGTCCATATATTTAGTAAATACAGATACCTGTTTGGGTAACAAACAGAAGAGAAATAATACTGGGTAAAACACTAGGTAGCAATAAATAATTCCAGCATTATATCTTTGGAAGCTATTTGTTCAAGGAAGATGAAGCTGTAAATTTGCATATTTTTAAAGATGTTTTTGTTTTGTTTTGAGAGAGAAACATCAATGTGAGAGTAAAATATCTATTGACTGCCTTCTGCATGGCCCCACCAGGAATTGAGCCTGCAACCCATGTCTGTGCCCTGAATGGAAATGGAACCAGCAACCTTTCAGTGCACAGGATGATGCACAGCTAAGGGAGTCACACCGGACAGAGCTGTAAACTTGCATCTTAATTTCATTTATGTTAAAGTTAAGGCCTGACCACCATCACCCTCACAACCACCAAAGGAAAATAGTATTTTCCTAAACTGGCAATATAAATGTCTCAAAGTAATAATAGTTCATATAAAGTGGGTACTAACTAGCTGCCAAACACTGTCTGTGCTCAGCTCCTTTCATGTATTAATTCATTTCTTCCTCATAACAACCCTGTAGGTGTAGATATTATAGCATTATCCCCATTTCACAGATTTGGTAAGTTATGGAAGTCATACAACTACCTACTCAGTAGGAGAACCTATAAAGTCCACTCTATGGTGTTATCATTAACTGTTTCCATTTCTACACCCCTTTTAGCCAGTGAAAAATTTGGGATCCATGTCCCATCTCTTTGGTGAGGGGAAGGGTATCCCAGTGTTCTAGGGGGCCTGGATGAACATGTGCTGAATGGAATGCAATCCAAAAAAGTCTAGGTGATTTTAAGTAGAAAGTTTTTGTTTTTCTTGCTCCTTTTTTCCCCCATAGATAATTTTGCTCATCGAACTGCAGTTCGGAAAGCCTTGGCCCAAGATAAGGAATGGCAAGAACAGTTCCTCATCCCAAACTTGGCTCTGATGGAGAAACAGGAGAGTGAGATTACTTACCTGGTACCCTGGTGCAACTTAGAAAAGCCTCCAAAAGAAGGTAAGTCCGTTCCTCCTCCTCACTTTGGGTTTTGATGTATAAAATACTAAAGATTTAAAACTATAAAAAAGAAAGTTTCTTAGGGGGAAAAAAACAATAAGCCTTGGTTTTAGAGAGTAATATATTGTGATTATAGGAGTGAAATGAATTTGAGCTCTTAGCTTTTCATTAAGATAATGACCATTAGCAGTGTTTTTCCAGTTTTTTTGGGGTGGGAAGCTCTTAATGTTTTGATATGAATATAAAAAGTTGACATGGTATGGAGAGTAAAGATTGCGAAGTTGGGGATTTAGAGAAAACAAATATACACAGTAAAGGATAATATATAAAATGTTGTCATAGTTTAGTATTATTTTACACAAATTACAGCTACTTAAGTGTATCTTTGCTTATAATAAGACTGGCTGGGGGAATGAATTAGTGTTAAGCCCTATTACTATACTTTAACATTTTTGTTTTCTTCTTCCTTATTTCTCAGTTTGAACACAATTACTAAAGATATGTCTTCTCACTAATTTATCTTCCTTGCAGACGTTAAGGAAATACTGTTTACCTCAACCTAGTTTCAAATAAAGGTCAGATTTTTCTTTTAAAGCATAAACTAATTTTGTAGTGTCATCTTAAATTTACAGGAGATTTTAAAAGTCTTATTTGGCCCGGCCAGCGTGACTCAGTAGTTGAGCATCGACCTATGAACCAGGAGGTCACAGTTCCATTCCCAGTCAGGACATATGCCTGGGTTGTAAGCTTCATCCCCAATGTGGGGCATGCAGGAGGCAGCCAATCAATGATTCTCTCTCATTATTGACGTTTCTACCAATAAATCAATAAAAATGTATTTTTTTTAAAAGAAGTCTTATTTGGACCCTTGCCCACTTAGCTTTCATCATTATCTAAATGAACTAGAACAGGGTCAAGTCTTGGTTCTCTTCCTCTGTGTTGTTCATCATTCTTTAATAATTTTATACTTTTTCCCTTTTTCTTCTCATATCTACTTGTCCTCCCCTAGTTCCTTTCTCTCGATCTGCCCCATTCCTCTTACCACAGGCAAAATGCTTTCCAAGTGTTTACCTGGATATGCAAGAATAATACAACTATCACCTTCAATTTTTTAGCTTTTTAATTTTCTCTCAAAATCTCAGATACCACTTTGGATCCATTGTTCACTTGCTGTTCCTGTTAGAAATGGAATCCTATAGGGGGAAATTATACAAACAAAAAAATGTATTTTCACTCAGAATTGGAGGAAGAAGGAAATATAGGTCAGAAACTACTTTTCTTATTCATTTCTTACTTGGAAGTGTAGACTTGGGCAGCTCAAAAGTCCTAATCCTATAACAAATTCTCAATATTTGCTTTATTTTACAGATTTAAAATATTTCAGATAATATCTTGCTATAACTTCCCTTTGGTTTTGTATAAGTTTAACAACTGATCCTTAAACATGGACAAGGACTTTCTAAACATAGAAGTAAGGAAAAATAATGCAAAGAATTAATCATGTGTCTCTACATAAACATGTATACACATATGATCCTTGAAATTTGTATACATATGTTAGCCTCCCACTGGAGCCATACTCACCTGATGAGAAATTTCTTAAATGTCTTTTGTAAAATAGTTACTTTTCTCCCTTCTCTAGGAGTCTATGAACTGGTTACTTTTCAGATGAAACCCGGTGGGCCAGCTGTATGGGGTGACACATTTAAAAGGGCAATTAACGCCCATGTCATTCTAGGCTACTCAAAACTAATTGGAGTTTTCCACACAGAATATGGAACACTCAACAGAGGTACCGTTGTCTATTTCTTCTATGAAATTGCAAAATGTATTAGTGAACTATTAAGTCGCTTGGGTCAGTTTGTCTCACTTTTTCATTATGGCATATATTTTAATTTTTATTGACAAATTTTTAAGTTTTTCTTTTATTTTAAAGATTGGAAAACACCTGCTTTACTTCTTATCTATATAGAATGTTAACATTTTATGAAGCCTGTTTCAAAGCTGAATGTTGTTTTCCATGGTGGATCAGAATGGTAAAATGAAAATCTGCAAGGAGCCTCAAGAAAATATCTCTTCTTTTTCTCTCTTTTTTCACCTCTAAATATACTTCTGCTTATTTTTTAAAAATCACATTAGTTGGAGATAGAGATATTGTCTCAGAATGAAAAAATATTACCTATTTTTAAAATACTAAAAACATGGACATGCCCAAAGGAAGAAACAAACCTTTTAAAAGGTTTGCTTTTAAAATAATACTTTTAACATTTTGGTTTTTGCATTCCTGTGTTATTCATATATATAAGAAGACCAAAATGTAATCTTATTCAGATATATGTCAGATGTAATGCATATGGATGATTAGAAACTGTGTGAGGCTATACATATTGAAGAATAGTAATGTGCTGAGTATAAATCAGCACATCATTTCTGGAGGACAGTGTAACATGTATATAGTACACATATAAGTACATATTAAATATACTCTTTGGTCCTCTCAATTTGAATTTTGGGAGTGTATTTTGAGGAAATAATCAGATCCAAACTATTTGGCTTTGAATCCCAACTCTACCACTTATAACTGAGTGAAGTTGAAGTTTACTAGGAGTTTACTCTACCTCACTGTGCCTTCCATTACTTATCAATAACAACCTACCACCTCAGATTTTTATGAAGCAGACCTGGCACAGAAGGAGCACCCAATAATTGTTAGTAGTCATCTTTGACATTGTTAGTATTATAGGTACACATGTAGGTGCTACTCAAAGGAGGTTTATATGCCAGCATTGTTTACAGAAAGGAAACATTGGGAACAATGGGCATGACACATAACATGGTATGTATATAATGTGCTTATATTACACAGATAGACATATATGTCCATCATATGTATCATTTATCAGTAAGACCCTAATTTTATTTTGCTCACATTTTTAAAAGGTTTTCTCTGGGCCATTAAAATAATGCTACTTTCTATTTTCTTCTTTGTATCATCCAAATTTTATATAATAAACACTTTTTTTTATAATATTGTGGAGTATTTTTTTTTTAAAAGAAGTAAAATGAAGTAGGAAGGAATGAAACCTGGGTCAAGTCTTGGTTGTCAATGTCTTTAGTTGTATTACTTTACTTCCCCTGTCCAGCTTTCTGTTTCCTCTATAAAACCAGCTCGTGAATCAGTTTATAAATGTCTCTCCCTAATCCGTGACCCCTCTGAAACTGATCACTAACATACTCAGTCTTCCTTTTTGATATTCACTATTTTGACTTAAAGGATAAGATTTAACATATCTGATTAACTTTTCTGCATTTCTCTTTGTAGCCATGCCATAGCCTTTAGAATCTGTTTCTTGTTTCTCTCTGTAGTTCATGTCCTCTGGTGGAATGAGAATGCGGATAGTCGTGCAGCCGGGAGACATAAGGCTCATGAGGATCCCAGAGTCGTGGCTGCTGGTAAGCCATTTCACCAGGCGTTATTACTCTTAGGGCAAATTCGATTTAGTCAATAACATTATATACTTTCTTATATCATATATTTTTTTCCAGTTCGGGAATGTGTCAATTACCTAGTGTCTCAGCAGAATATGCTTCTGATTCCTACATCATTCTCACCATTGAAATAGTTTTCCACTGAAATACTAAGCATTTCAAGAACTGTCTTAAGATGTGTCTGCTAATGGTATTTAAATGCTCCCAAGGGCATCTCGCTCTTATTTGAAGAAGGTGGTAAGTTAATTCACTATGTCTCTGCACGTTTAAAGCCACCTCTGTTCTTTGTCATTGCCACCTCAGAAGGTAGTTCTGTTCACTGTCCCTCCCCATGGCATTTCAGTAGCTATACTATAGAAATAGTTACCACTATTTATGATCTTGATTTTTCATTTTTTTCAAAATACCTCTTATTCTCTATTTTGATGACCCTTTGCTTTATAGCATTTTTTTATATTTGAATAATGTCTTTACATTTCTATGCCTGACAGTATTTTAAAATGATTTACATGCAATGTCTGTATTTTCAACATGTCTGTTTTTTCTGAGATTAAAAAAAAATATTTTTCCCAGTAAAATTTATTTTGTAATAGCAAATGGGATTCGTAAGAATATCAGATCACATGTATTTCTTTACCTTGGGAAAGTGCAGTGTCATTGTGTCATCTGTATCAATTATGGTTTTCACATTAATTCTTACTCTAATTTGGAAAATAGTGTAATTCTGAATGTTAAAAATAACTTCAGAAGACTTGTGTCATATGCTGAAATGTATACATGTGCAGCTAATTTGATGAACTTTGTTCATTTTAGATGACTAACAAAGATACTTGGGACATCTATTTGTTTTAAAAGAGATTCTGTGGTCATGGAAATGCTTGCCCTAATAAAAGCTTACATATCCATTCTGGATTTTTTTAAATTTGCATTTTATATTTATATTATCTTCTCTGGAGTTGTCACTGTGTTCCTGTAGGGTATTGACACAGTAATATTTACCGGTATAATTGTGAGTGTTAAGTTCCATGAAACCAGCATGGTGGTAATCCCAGAAGGAGGGTTTCATTAGTATCACCACAGACACGCTAGGGTTTTCCTTGACACATGTGAAATTTCCATTTTAGTTGAGTGCCTTTCAGCTTTCTAAAACTAAATTTGATACTTCTAAGTTCCCTTGATTGTCTATATTTATAGCTGTATTAGTTTACATTTCTAAGATATATTGGAAATAAAAATCATAAATTATGAGTTGGCTAAGGGAAATCTGAACAACAACATTCAGTGTATACGGTTTCTGGTGGAAGAAATGTCTAAAGGATTAAAAAACCAAAACAAGCCCTGGCTAGTTTCTCAGTGGTTAGAGCAATGGCCCCCAGCCTGAAGGGTCTTGGGTTTGACTCCAGTCAAGGACATGTACCTCAGTTGCAGGCTCTATCCAGGCTCAATCTTAGGCCACAGCACATGTGAGAGACAACTAATTAATGTCTCTCTCTTACATTGATTTTTCTCTCTCTGTATCTCTTTCCCTCCATTCCACTCTCTAAAAAAAAAAAGGAAAAAATATCCTCATGTGAGGAGTAATGACAACAACAAAAAATCAGAAAGGTGAAATGTTGCTTAGGTGCAGCTTATCTACATATATAAAAGCCCAAGGAATCATCCAACCATTTGACAGTCTGACCGGTAGCTGTGACACACACTGACCACCAGAGGGTTAAACATTCAACACAGGAGCTGCTGAGCTGTGATTTGGGAGCTGTGGTTTTTGGGTGATGCACCTGGAACCAGAGAAGAGGGAGCCTTATTCCAGGATGCGTCACCCAAGGCTGCCCTCTAGCAATCTGGGAGCCCTTGGGGGATGTTGGGGAGCTGGTTTTGGTCTAATTCCTGCAGGCCAGGCTGAGGGAACCCACCAGTGCATGAAACTGTGCACCGGGTCTCTAGTACCTTTATAAGAATTCAACCTTGGCTGGGTGACTCAGGGTGTCATCCTGTCGCCAAAACCGGTTGGGCTCAGTAAGATAGAGTGTCGGCCTGCGGACTGAGGGGTCCCATGTTCGATTCCGGTCAAGGGCATGTACCTTGGTTGCAGGCACGTCTCCAGTGTGGGGCATGCAGGAGGCAGCTGATCGATGTATCTCTTTCATCAATGTTTCTGACTCTCTATCCCTGTCTCTTCCTCTCTGTATAATGTCAATAAAATATATTTTAAAAAAAAAAGAATTTAGAGTGCCATCCTGTGCACCAGAAGATTGTGGGTTCGATTCACATACCTAGGTTGCAGGTTCGATCTCCATAACATCAGTGTTTCTTTCTCTCTCCCCCTTCCTCTTTAAAATCAATAAAAACATATCCTTGGAGGATTAAAAGAAAAAAAGAAATCCAAATAAAAGCCTTATAATCCAGCTATTGTCATGTTTTCTGCTTTCCTTCAATGCAAGACTCTCTGCAGTGTTGTGTGTGTATCTTCCCTGAGCCCAGTCCAGGGAGGCTTACCTCCTTGTTACTGAAACGACTCTCCCGATGGTCACTGAGGACCTTTGTGTTACCAGATTCAATGGTTTCTCGCTGCCTTTAGCTGGCTCACCTCCTCTGCAGTGTTGGACACAAATGACTCTGCCTTCCTCACTTGATTCTGAGCATCAGTCTATGGCATCATACTCCTATTTTCCTCCTCCTCACTGCCCAGTCCCTCTCTTGCCTTTGTTGGCTTCTCTTCTAAATGTGAGAGGGTCCCAGAGCTCCAGATACATGCTCATTCAGTCCCAAGACTTAAGTAGCACACAGGTGCTGACGATTCATACATTTTTATCTCTTTTTCTTATCATCGCTTCTGAGCTCCAACCTGAAATACCTAAGCTGCCTTTTTAACACAACCACCTA
>PVJN01050879.1:0-14667 GCA_004026805.1 Lasiurus borealis | reverse complement strand
GGGAGGGCCCCGGCGCCGGGGGCGTGGCCTGGGGCGTGACGCAGACGTGGGCGGGGCCCCGGCGCGCGCGCTCTCGCCCGCCTCGAAGATGGCTGGCCGCCGCCGGGGGGCCGCCGGGGCGGGACGGTGGCTCGTCCCCGGCAGAGCCCCTGTGAGCGGGTGTGGGGGGCAGGTCGGGTTCTTTTTGGACTTCCCCCTCCCCGCCCCGCCATTCGCTTGTGACGGGGACGGTCCGCTCCTGGCGGCGGCGGCGCCGCTGACCCTGTCCCCTGCGTAGGTTCCGGTTCTCGCCTCACTTCCGGGTCCCGGGAGGAAGTGGGTGGTTGGCCGGGCAACCGCCTGGCGTCCCTTAACCCCTCCCTCCGCCGCCAAGTTTTTTTCTTTTCCAGCGTGGAGGCGAAAGCCGCGCGTCGTGGTCCGCCCCCCGGGCGCTGGGACGGGGAGGCAGCCGCCTTCACAGGGGGGATCGTCCGCCGTCCACGATGAGGGGCCCCTCGCCTGCTCCCCGGCGGGGAGAAGCTCACAGGGGGCCGCTGGGCCCCGGGACCTCACGTGGAAATGGCTCTGCGAACATTAGAGAGAGAGCGTTTCGGACCCATTCCCTGTTCTTCTTTTATTTTTTAATATATTTTATTGATTTTTTACAGAGAGGAAAGGAAAGGAAGAGAGAGTTGGAAAGATCGATGGGAAAAATATGGATCAGCCGCCTCCTGCACGCTCCCTACTGGGGATGTGCCCGCCACCCAGGTCCATGCCCTTGACTGGAATGGAACCTGGGACCCCTCAGTCCGCAGGCCCAGCTCTGTCCACTGAGCCACACCGATTTTGTTATAGACACGTCGTAAACCTAGTAATTCTGTCTCTAATTCACCCACTTCTGGGGCGGCATTTCCAGCCCTTAGCATGTGAAGATACTGACATGTCTCTGTGTTAGAGCCTGTGATTTGTTTCCGTCTTCCGAACCCTCCATTGGTAGGACTGGCCCGTGTTAGGAGGAGGAATGCAGCTTACTGTGTGTCCTGTGCTGGGGCAAGTCTAGAACGTTATCTCATTTAATCCTCACAATAACGAGAAGAAGTGGAAATAATCAGAGAAATGAAAATGCACGGGGAGTTTAACTTGTTCGGTTAGGTGGGGAGAGTTTGACTCCACAGCCTGGCTACTTTGGGTGCCAGGCTTGCTTCTGAACTATTTTAACTTTTTATTTTTTATTTTTCAAAGAAAACCTCTCCAAAGGTATTTTTTACAGACTTGGAGCACATACACAGTACATACATTGTAACCTAAAAATGATACAAACATGCTTAAGAATTATATATTCAGCATTTTTAGTTTTTCCGGTAACACTTGAGTTAGTAAAGGTTTTCACATCTCTATAAAAACATATACCTATATTGGCTTTCACAAAAGTGAAGCTATTTTTTTCATTTTAATTGGGGAGAGAAAATTGGTTACAGGGAAATCTTTCATCTCAACCATCTAGAATTGTCCTAAGTAGCTCTGTTAACGTGAGGAACAGTATTAGGCCTTAAGTGATTGAGAGACCATAAACATTTTCAGCTGTGTTAAGATTGTGACTAGTTTGAAGATTAATATAAGAGCGATCTAGTTTTGCCCTAGCCGTGGTTGGCAGTCTGAGGCTCGAGACCCACATGCGGCTCTTTGGCCCCTTGAGTGCGGCTCTTCCACAAAATGCCACGGCCTGGCAAGTTATTTTGAAGAAGTGGCGTTAGAAGAAGTTTACAGTTTAAAGAATTTGGCTCTCATAAGAAATTTCAATCGTTGCACTGTTGATACTTGGCTCTGTGGACTGATGAGTTTGCCGACCACTGGTCTAGCCAGTTTGGCTCAGTGGATGGAGTGTTGGCCTGAGGACTGAAGTGTCCCTGGTTGATTACGGTCCAGGGCCCATGCCTGGGTTTCAGGGTCAGTCCCCAGTGGAGGCATGCAGGAGGCAGCCAATCAGTGGTTCTCTCTCATCATTTGTGTTTCTCTCCCTTCCTCTCTGAAATCAATAAAAATATATTTTAAATTTAAAAAATGATTTAGTTTTCACTCTGCACATGTGTACTGAATTCAGCTTTTTGTTTTACATTTATTAGCCTTAAATACTTACGTGTGTGTGTTTTTTTTTAATTTATTTACTAGTTTTCAAGTATTTTCTGATTCTGGATCTAATACTATAATATTTAGCGATACAAATTTCGTAAACAGTCAAATAAATTTCCTAACCACCTGAGATTTTATTAGAAGTTACTCAGGAACCTTAAAAGTAACCTTAAAAAGTTAAAAATAGCCCTAACCGGGTTGGCCCAGGGGATAGAGCACCGGCCTGGGGACTGAAGGGTCCCAGCTTGGATTCTGGTCAAGAGCATGTACTTTGGTTGTAGGCACATCTCCAGCAGAGGGTGTGCAGGAGGCATCTGATCGATGTTTTTAACTCTCCCTTCCTCTCTGTAAAATATCAATTAAATATATATTTTTTAAAAGTTGAAAATAGAGAAATGAAGGAAATATCATGATAATGAAGTATTATGGGACTTGATCGTTAGAGAACCTCAATTTTTGTTCCATATTTTTGTTCATAATTTCCTGAGTAAATAACTTTGAACTAAAATTAATTTATTTTTTTAACATCTATTTTTAATTTTTTTTTTTTTTTTTTTTTTACAGAGAGGAAGGGAGAGGGATAGTGAGTTAGAAACATCGATGAGAAGAGTCTGTGGTTGTTGCCCTACCAGATTTGGCTCAGTGGATAGAGCATTGACCTGCAGACCAAGGATCAGGGTTCGATTCAGGTCAAGGGCACATACCTTGTTTGCAGCCTCCTCCCTGGCCTGGGACCACAGTCATGGCTCCTGCTGGAGGCAACCAATCACTGTGTTTCTCTCACATCAAAGTTTCTCTCTGTCTTTCCCGCTCTTCCACTCTCCCTAAAAACCAATGGAAAAATATCCTCGGGTGAGGATTAACCAAAAACAAAAAAAGTCTGGGGTTGTTGTGTCTTGAGCTTCGTGTTCTGTATGAATGGAAGCGCTGGCTTCCTCGTGGGCTTGTGTGGGATTAAGTGAGAAAATCCTTACACATAGACATGTCGCAGTTTCTTTCACTTCATAATTAAGGTATCTTAAAAATGAGAATTTCTATCTCAGGTATAGTTCTACGTGTTGATATGCTATAATTAGCTTCTAAGTCCTGATTATTAGATCAAGAATAATTGAAATAAGGTTACTCTTTATTTTATTTATTTTTTAATATATTTGTATTGACTTCAGATAGGAAGGAAGAGGGAGAGAAAGAAACACAATGATGAGAGGGAATCGTTGATCAGCTGCCTCTTGCACACCCCCTACTGGGGATCAAGCCCACAACCAGGCATGTGCCCTTGACCGGAATCGAACCCCGGGAACCTTCAGTCTGCAGGCCGTCACTCTATCTGCTGAGCCAAACCGGTTGGGGCTCCCCTTTATTTTTTAACCTTCAAATTTTGTGTGTCTTTGGCAAGCGGGGCGGGGGTGTGTGTGTGTACAGGAAAATATATAACTTCCTTATTTTTCCTGGAGGAAAATTAAGTTCTTAAGAAATTCACTTATATACCTACCTGGGCAAATGGGCTAGACCAGACCATTGTTTAAAAGGATGCTATGCAGGTGTGCACACAGATGTGTAGTGCCACTCTGTCATGTATGTGAGGTTAAAGAGTTGTCCCTCCATGGTCAGGGAGGTGCTACTTGCTTTGTATCTGTCCCCTCGCTTGCAGACACCCCCACTGTATGTATTTCACTCGTCTGACATTTCTGTTCTTATCGTTAGAATAACAATATTGGGATCTGAAACAGTGATCTGCTATGTGGTGTGATAAATTAGAGTTAATTCTTTGTTTCTCCATCTTTACTAAGACAGAACTCTTTCAAATAGTGTTAAATCTCATAAGGATTTAAAAAAAACAGATTTGAATAAAAAACTAATCTTATGCAAATTTTAGTGATATCTGGAGCTATATTTTTAGTTTTCGTGAACCTTCTAGTGACTCAGCTATTTTTAATTGATTTGAATGTGTTCCAGGTGCTATACAGTAACTAAATCAGCAATTCAGAAAGCTTAGTTAGAACCAGCTGCTGAGTTATCTACAAAAATGCAGTGATCCAGTGCTGACTTTACTGTAATTCCGTTAGTAGCTTAGTCAGGTGATGCCAGAACAGGAGCCTAAACCTACTCTGGAAATAGTTTAGGTTTCAGAATCATCTCTTGTGGCAAACTAAATGAGCCATTAAAACTAATGTGATGGGAAGCTAAGAGCTACTTCTGCCTGCTTTAAGGAAGTCCAGGGGTATGATAGGAAATTAAAGGTGTAGTGTCTCTCTGGAGCCATGCAACTCATTGACTGAACTGTAAATCCTGCACATGCAATTGGACAGTGCTCTGTAGCGTAGTCCTTGAATTTCTCTAAGTTTCACAGCTAGAGTCTGGCCTGTACATTTTATATACAGGGTTCTTTTGAGATTCAAATGAAGTGTAGGCAATATGGCAGTAGGTAAACTGTAAAGTGGTATATAGTGAACCTGACCACACAAAATACGTTTTTTAAAAAGTTATTATTTGTGAATATTTTTTCCATTGATTCCTAGAGAGTGTGGAAGGGAGGAGGGAGAGAAACTGGCGTGAGAAAAACATTGATGTGAGAGAGACAGTGGATCGATTGCCTCCCACATTTGTCCCTCCTGGTGCTGTGGGACCTGCAATCGAGGTACCCTGGACCGGGAATGGAACCTGTGATCCTTGGGCCCTCAGGCTGACACATAAATACTTTTGATTATTAGGCAGCCACACATTTAAAAAAAAAAAACAACTTTTTTTTTTTTTTATTTCAGAGAGGAAGGGAGAAGGAGAAGGAGAGAGATATAAATATCAATGATGAGAGAGAATCACTGATTGGCTGCTTTCTGCACTCCCCCCACTTGGGATCAAGCCCGCAACCCGGGCATGTGCCCTTGACCAGAATCGAACCTGGGACCCTACAGTCCTCAGGCTGACGCTCTATCCACTGAGCCAGACTGGCTAGGGCACGTTTTGTTTTCAATATTGATTAATGAATATTGGAGTCTTGTGTTCTTTTTTGTATTAGTTTATTCTAAATATACTTTTATATTTGATAGCATATGGTCTTTGTATGGGAAGTAATTTTTTTAATGTACACATACCAAAGAGTGTGGTCTTACGGTTTGAGTTCATTCCTTCTAACTTTTCCAATTCTGTGAGAGATAGCTAACTTAAAAAATGCTGTATGTGCTAATACACAACCACCTCCTGACTTTCCCTTTTCTTTTTCAGAAACATTAAAGGAAATTGATGACGTCTATGAAAAATACAAGAAAGAAGATGACTCAAACCAGAAAAAGCGCCTCCAGCAGCACCTGCAGCGAGCGTTAATCAATAGCCAGGAACTGGGGGATGAGAAAATTCAGATCGTCACGCAGATGCTCGAGCTGGTGGAGAACCGGGCCCGGCAGATGGAGCTCCACTCGCAGTGTCTCCAGGACCCCGCCGACGGCGACCGCCTCTCAGAGCGGGCGAAGGTGGACGCCGGCCAGCCCGAGAGGTCCTCCCGGCGGCCCCGGCGGCAGCGGACCAGCGAGAGCCGCGACCTGTGTCACCTGACCAACGGCATCGAGGACTGCGAGGACCAGCCGCCCAAGGAAAAGAAGTCCAAGTCCGCCAAGAAGAAGAAGCGCTCCAAGGCCAAGCAGGAGCGCGAGAGCTCGCCCGTGGAGTTCGCCATTGACCCCAACGAGCCCACGTACTGTCTGTGCAACCAGGTGTCCTACGGCGAGATGATCGGCTGCGACAACGAGCAGTGCCCCATCGAGTGGTTCCACTTCTCCTGCGTGTCGCTCACCTACAAGCCCAAGGGCAAGTGGTACTGCCCCAAGTGCCGGGGGGACAACGAGAAAACGATGGACAAAAGTACTGAAAAGACAAAGAAGGATAGGAGATCGAGGTAGTGAAGGCCATCCGCGTTTTAAAGGGTCGTCTTTTATATGATTCTTGGAGAATTTGCTTTGAGGAGATGTTTTAGGGGAGATGCATAAGACTATGCAATAATTTTTAATCATTAGTGATTAATGATGTATTAAAAGTTGTTGTACTTTGTCTGGGACCTTACTTTTCTGCACGGAGTTACCGGATATTTTGAACCGGGGGGTCTGTAGCAGGTCACCTGATGACAGGAGCACGGGAGGATGGGAGGGGGAATAGTAGGAAGACTTCACAAGCCACGCCCGTTACGTTTTCACTTAAAATGTGATTCTGCGTTTTGGGGTAACACCAGAGCGTTGCCGGCATGTTTTAAGTTGTGCGTGCTTAAAAAATCTTCGGTGATAGTTGGATTCTCTGCAAGCATCACAGTCATCGTGGGTGATTTAAAATAGGAACGCTATACAGGGGTACCTCGAGATACGAGTTTGATTTGTTCCGTAACCTTGAGGCGTGGGAAACTATGAGACGCTCGAGTCGCGGTAAACTGGTGGGTCGTGTGCGGCCGGCCGATCTGCGCGATGACTCCTATCTCAACTGTTGCTCGTATTTCAAAGCAAAAATCGCTCTCTCGTATCTCAAAAATCTCGTATGTTAGGGCACTCGTATCTCGAGGTACCGCTGTATACCGTTTGGAGCTTCCTCTGGCTGCATTTATACACGCACCTGTTCCTCTCTCGTCTTCCTGGAATGTACGGAATAGAGACAGTAACTTGGGGTTCCATGTGGAATAACGTGCTCTCGCAGGGGTATTTGCTGCTGTCCTCATTAGTGGCATTCTGATACACTGTTAGCGGCCATTTGTAAGCCCGGCTGCTGCTCAGACACATCCAGCCTACTGCTTGATAAGGGACTTGGGTTTGGTTTTGTTCTCATGGGGACAGGTAAGCGAGTGGTTAGAGCACCACAAATGCCGTCATTGACTGAGATTGGCAAAATTGGGGTTATGGAGTATGTGTGGTTCAAGGTTGAGCGATGAAAAGAAAAAATCCATCCTATTTAATATTTTCTACGCTGGCCCACTGCCGGGATGCCTAGAGCCAGGCCTCTGGCTGGGCAAAGGGAGTCTACCGGTCTTTCAATGCTGCCTTCCTGTCAAACAGTCGCCTAAATAGTTTTGCTAGTGGCTATAGTTCATTGCTGTCCCAGTCAGTGATTATATATTATTTTCAGTAACAAGTGCATTTACTTTCTTAACTTTCTGGTATCGGTGCTGTTTGATGTCTTCACATTTAAGAAGCTAATTATAACAATGCAATTAATAATGTGTCTGTAAACAGAATTTTCCAACGTCCTGATATTTTAAGGGTAAAGGATGTATGTCCATATATTCGGGATTTTTTTGGGGGGAGGGCAGGGGGTGCGGGCAGCAGATTGACTAGTCCTTAAATTTATGTTTGACATACTTTTTATTCCTCATTTCTTCCCAATCTGGTTATCTGGATACTTTTTGATGAACATGTGAAAGAGTCTGTCTGCTTGTTTGGGAAAAAATTGTTTTATTCTTTTCTAGCTCTCCTGTGTGACTTTTAGGCATGTCACTCCACCTCAGCTCAGCTGGGGTCAGGTTATTGGTGTGCGCGTAACATGAGGTTGGCTTAAATATTCCCAAGGTTCTTTTGAGAGTCTTCAGTGTTTTCAACATAGTGAGGATTTTAAGAGTCACATGACTTGGTTTTCTCTTTCATTCATTTTGTCCTTCATTTTGAGGTCTGAAGACACTTTATTATTATTTTTTAATCTTTATTGTTGAAAGTAATAACATAGGTCCTCCTGTTTCTGAAGACACTTTAAAGGCAAGCTTAGAGACCTGTAAAAGCACCATATTTGATGACTAGAGTTTATTATATTATTTCTTGAACAAAAAATATTCGCATAATTACGATTTTATTTTATTGTAACTTGTTGAGTTTTAAAAGTTTTTTCTCTTGAGAATATAGCATTTGGTCTTAATAATTACACCCTGTTACCAGGATAGAGCTATTTATCCGATGCCATTAAAAATACGAGTATGTGCATAGTCCCCAAAAGCTTTCAAATGTGACTTACACAGGATTCCACACTTTTTCTTTCTTTCTTTTTAAGAGAAATATATTTTTATTGATTTCGGAGAGGGAGAGAGAGATAGAAATATCAATGATGAGAGAGAATCACTCATTGATTGGCTGCTTCCTGCATGCTCCCTCTTGGGGATCGAGCCTGCAACCTTTTACATGTGTCCTTGACAGGAATTGAACCTGGGACCATTCAGTCCGAAGGCCGATGCTCTAGCCACTGAGCCAAACTGGCTAGGTCAGTCAGACACTTTTTAATACATAATTTTGATTCAGCACATCAGCAAATAATAAACTTCCAAATGGAAGTGCCCAAATTTAGATTAGTCTTCACAGGAAAACAAATGTAGGAAATCCTGAAAGATGGGCTCTCTTGAAACAGTTTTATTTTCGTGAATTTCTGATTGTTTTCTATACCAAAAAGGAATAGAAGTCTTAAGTTTGCATAACATTATGACTGGGATTTCTTTTTAAATATATTTTTATTGATTTTTTACAGAGAGGAAGGGAGGTAGAGAGCTAGAAACATCCATGAGAGACATCAACCAGCCGCCTCCTGCATGCCCCCTACTGGGGATGTGCCTGCAACCCAGATACATGCCCTTGACCGGAATCGAACCTGGGACCCTTCAGTCCGCAGGCCGAGGCTCTATCCACTGAGCCAAACCGGTTTTGGCGGGATTTTTTTTATGTATTACATATTTCATATCTTTTTAAAAAACATTTTTATTGACTTCAGAGAGAGGAAGGAAGAGGGAGAAAGAGACAGAAATGTCAATGAGAGAATCATTGATCGGCTGCTTCTTACACGCCCCACACTGGGGATCTAGCCCACAACCTGGGCATGTGCCCTGACCGGGAATCAACATAGGTCCACGCTCAAACACCCAAGCCACACTGATTTTATATCTGATGTCATGCTTACCAATGCATACTTTATACCAGTGGCTCCCAACCTTAACTCACCATGGAATTACCTTGAGAGCTTCAAAACATGCTGGTACCCGTGCCCGACCCCCAGCAGTTGTGATTCATTCATTCATTTAAAACGTAGCTCAAGTGTTGGAATTTTTATAAGGTCTCCAGCTGCTTCTAACGTACAGAAATGTCATAGAACCAGCTGTCATACTGGAAACTGGAACCTACTGAAGACCGCTGGTGGCTTCTCCACATCCAGGTTTCTGTGTGACAAGCCTTCGTGCTGCTACATCCAAAAAACTGTCCCTGCCCCCAGCCGTGCCATCAACAACACCTGAAGACTCCATCCCCGAGCGCTTCCTGTGTGCTAGACGCCGAGGGGGGGGGGGGGTGTCAGGGAGGAGAAGGTCCCTGTCCGGGGGCCGCACATCCTGGAGGGAGAGCCAGATGTCAGCCTGGGATGGCAGGGAACTGTCAGTGCTGAGAGGAAGCCCAGCACGGAAGGAAGTTGGGGAGTCAGGCAGGCAGAGGTTCAGGGGGGGAGGAGGAGGAGGAGCCTGTGGGTTTGAGGTGAGCAGAGCATCTGACTCTAGGAGAAGCTAGAAAACGTTGGCTTCTTAGAAGCCAGGGGAGGAAATCTGGAAGCATCCATGTTCTTTGAAGATCTCTCTGGATACAACATAGAAAACTTACGGTAGGGGGCCCGGTGAAAAGAGATTCTCCAGACTCAAGTCTTGCACCGAAAACATGGATGACTTAGACCAGGGTGACGGGAGTGCTGAGTGGTAGGGCTCTGCATGTGTGTCGAAGGCACAGCCATCAGGAGGACTCTGGCCCATGGAGTTTGGGAGGTGATGTTGGGAGCAGGGACAGAAGATAAAACATTTCTTTTTTTTTTTTAATATATTTTATTGATTTTTCACAGAGAGGAAGGGAGAGGGATAGAGAGTCAGAAACATCAATGAGAGAGAGATATCCATCAGCCGCCTCCTGCACGCCCCACAGTGGAGATGTGCCCACAAGCCCCAACCAGAATCGAACCTGGGACCTCTCAGTCCGCAAGCCGACGCTCTATCCACTGAGCAAAGATAAAACATTTCTGAGCTAGCCTGGGAAAGGAGACTAGTCACGTGACTGGAATCACCCTGTCAGTAGAGTAGTGCCTCTCAAATGTTAATAGGCCCATGAGTCGCCTGTTTTTTTAGCCGCAGGTTGATGCGGGAGGTCTGGCATGGGCCTGCGATGCTACACTCCTCACAGCCCCTCTGGGAGCTGATGCTGCTGGTGCAGGGACCCCCATTTGGAGCAGCAGCCATGTAGGTCCAGAAAGGGGGTGAAGGGAGTTTGGGGTGCCACAGCATTTAAAATGGGGAGGAGCCCAGCCAGCATGGCTCTGGTTGAGTGTTGACCTATGAACCAGGAGGTTAAATTCATGGTTAAATTCTTGCTCATGGCCCATGCCTGCGTTGCAGGCTCAATACCCAGTGGGGGGCATACAGGAGGCAGCCAATCAATAATTCTCTCATCATTGATGTTTCTTCTCTCCCTCTCCCTTCCTCTTGAAATCAATAAAAGTATATTTAAAAATAAAACAGGAAGGGGCCAGCGGAGACTTTGAGATCTCTCAAGCAGACACATCAGAAACAAAAGTGAGCCCAGCCAGTATGGCTCATGGTTGAGTATGAAGTAGGAGGTCACAGGTTCAATTCCTGGTCAGGGCACATGCCCGGGTGGTGGGCTTGATTCTTGAGGCAGCCAATCAATGATGCTCATAATTAATGTTTCCCTCTCTCTGAAATCAGTAAAAATATATATATTTTTTAAAAGAAAAATGGCCGAAACTGGTGTGGCTCAGTGGGTAGAGCGTCAGCCTGTGGACTGAAAAGTCCCAGGTTCAATTCCGGTCAAGGGCATGTACCTTGGTGGCGGGCACATCCCCAATGGGGGGCGTGCAGGAGGCAGCTGATGGATGTCTCTCTCTCATCGATGTTTCTAACTATCCCTCTCCCTTCCTCTCTGTAAAAAATCAATAAGATATATTAAAAAAAAAAGAAAAGAAAAATGAAGGAGGTTTCAAGAAGCGTGATTTCAAGTTCTGTCCAGTAGGAAGAGGATTGCGAACTAACCCTGAGACCGGCGGATTGTTCCGTGTAACGGAATGCGAGTTTAGGGGATGAAGGAGTGGACTGGAGAGAAAGGGATGGAAGCAGAGTCAGCAAGTGGACAGACAGCTGGAGTTTTCATGTAGAGGGAAGGAAACACAGACTAGCTGAGCTAAAGGAGGGTTCTAACTTGTCAGCAGAGAAGAAGGCATGAGCATATGCAGATTGGAATACTGCACCAGAAGGGGACCGAGGCGTGTGTAGTAGGGAGGAGCGGATGGTGGCAGGAGTGAAATCTGAGCGGGCGACCAGAAGTGAGAATCTGGACTCCCTGGGCCCAGGGTCAGTCCCAGGTCACGGGTCGGAAAGGAAGGCGGTGCTGTCGCTCATTTAAACATCCATTCCGTGGGTATGATGACAGAGCGCTTTCAGTGCTGGCGATACAGCAGCCACCACGACAGGACCGACGTCGAGCCCCGAGGTACTGGATTCCGCCTGAATGGGGTGAAGGAGCAGCGCTATCTTTGGAAGCGGGGAAATGAGCTCATGCTCTGCTAATAGCTTCGCTCCCTGGAAGGGGGGTGGGGGGGGCCGGTGGGAAGTCTCCAGGGGGTGAGAGGCAGGCGGGGTGACTCTCCCTCCCTTAGAGCAGCAGAGTGAATGGACCAGGAGGCCAGCAGAACCGGAAATCAGCAGAGTGTTTGCTCACAGCTTCAAATGAACTGAGCATCCTGTTGCCTGGATGCGGGCAGGACAGACGAGTACGGAACCTCTGAGCGTCTCAGAACCGAACAGTAAGCCGGGAACGCCGCAGCTCCCACCTCCTCTCACACACCCGGTGGGTGGCTTCCCCGAGAGGTGGGTCCGCATGCCCCCCATGGGCATGACACGCCCCTGGCCAAGGAGCAGTGGGTATAACCTCTGCAGGAGGTTACAGGTTCAATTCCCGGTCAGGGCACATGCCCGGGTGGTGGGCTCGATTCTTGAGGCAGCCAATCAATGATTCTCATAATTGATGTTTCCCTCTCTCTGAAATCAGTAAAAATATGTATTTTTTAAAAGAAAAATGGCCGGCCGAGACCGGTTTGGCTCAGCGGATAGAGCGTCGGCCTGCAGACTGAAAGGTCCCAGGTTCAATTCCGGTCCAGGGCATGTATCTTGGTTGTGGGCACATCTCCACTGTGGGGTGTGCAGGTGGTGGCTGATCGATGTCTCTCTCTCATCGATGTTTCTGACTTTCTATCTCTCTCCCTTCCTCTCTGTGAAAAATCAATAAAATATATTTTTAAAAAAAAGAAAGAAAGAAAAAAAAAAAAAAGAAAAGAAAAGTGGCCGAAACCGGCCTGGCTCAGTGGATAGAGCGTCAGCCTCGGGACTGAAAGGTCCCAAGTTCAATTCCGGCTCTCCATCCCTTCCTGCGTCATATCCTCAGAGACTGAGGTCGTCCTACTCTGTTTTAAGTCACATGTAAGTTATCTCACCATCACCTCTACTGTGTTCCTCATCCCCACGCGTCAGCTAGAAGGACCAGCGCTCCTTTACCCGGTGCCACCTCCCCCTGGGGCTGTGCTCCGGACCAGAAGGCCAGCGCTGTGCACCTCTCAGGCCACCTGGGTCCCTGGTCCCGGCCTGCGGCTGGGCCAGCTGTGAAATGAGGGGTTTAGCATGCGGTTATCCGGAAAATGTCATTATTCACGTCCTTTACATGGGTCAGAGGGAAGGCTTCTAGTCACAGAGTTAATGGGATAGTTTGTACAGGAACGGCGTTTAATTCACGGGTGCGGTAATGACTTTAAAGCAGCGCTCTCTACACTTCGGACAGAGCGATCTGGATGGGTTCTGACATTTCCACACCCCATTCTACTTTCATATTTAAAAGTGTTCTTTAATTACCCCTCTTCGGAAGGACAGCTCACTCTGATGTCAATTGATTTGGAAAAGGAAGCGTATTGCTTGGATACATGGGAAATTGTACCCTTTCTGTGAAGGGGAGATTATGTAAATACGTAACGAAACCAAAGCAGTCGTTAAATTCCAGCTATGTAGTATTGCCCATGGAGACTCTCCCTTAGAGCAGCAAAGTGAATACCCTCCCTGCATGTTTAAAAAATAATTTGTTACGTTTTTTGTTTTTTTTTTACAGAGAGGAAGGGAGTGGAATAGAGAGTTAGAAGCATCGATGAGAGAGAGACATCGATCAGCTGCCTCCTGCACACCCTACACCGGGGATATGCCCGCAACCAAGGTACATGCCCTTGACCAGAACCGAACCTGGGACCTTTCAGTCTGCAAGTCGACGCTCTATCCACTGAGCCACACCGGTTCCGGCTGTTACGTTTTTATTGATTTCAGAGAGAGGAAGGGAGAGGGAGAGAGAGGGCAACATCAGTGATGAGAGGGAATCGTCCATCAGCTGTCCCCTGCACGTCGCCTGCGGGAACCGAACTCTGACCTCCTGTTTCATAGGTGGATGCTCCATCACTGAGACCCGCCAGCTGGGCTACCCTCCCTTGAGGAAAAGGTGAGGGTGAAAAACATGAACAGCCGAAACCGGTGTGGCTCAGTGGATAGAGCGTCAGCCTGTGGACTGAAGGGTCCCAGGTTTGATTCCGGTCAAGGCCATGTACTTTGGTTGCGGGCACATCCCCAGGAGGGGGCATGCAGGAGGCGGCTGATCGATGTTTCTAACTCTCTATCCCTCTCCCCTCCTCTCTGTAAAAAATCAATAAAATATATACATATATATACATATATATGCATATATGTATATATATATATATATATATATATATATATACACACACATATATATACATATATATGCATATATGCATATATATGTATATATATATATATATGTATATATATGTATATGTATATATATATATAAACATGAACAGCACATTTAATCTTTATCTGCATGATGGAATCAGAAGGATTCGGAGAGAATTCTGAGCGCTACAGTCATCTCGGTCCGGGAAGCACTTTTAGCATCAAAAGGTTAATTGTCGCCATTTCTTGCTTGTTGGCCTGACACAGACATATTAACGTGTCTGCGAGGCATGCACCCAGCTATGTGCAGGCAGCACGTGCCTCTTAGCAAAGGTTTCCGCAAACCGCCTGAGGGGTCCCCGGCGTGACCTGTGTCAGCGTTAGCGTGACCGACATTATCCCGGCCCCTGCGGACTCTCTCCTCTCGCTGCTTCCTAACCTCCGGGCCCACCCCGCGGCCCGCCCAGGGCACTGCTTCGGGGTGAAGCCAGCGTCCGGGCAGACTTGTCTGCGGTTGCTTTTGGGCCTCGCCTTCCAGCCCTGAAACCCCCTTAGGATCCTCGGGCAACTTCCACTTGCCGGTAGGTCATTGGTTCAGCGGTCTCCGTCCATTTACACATTCCAGTCTCTATGCGGTGGGTAGGGTCTCGCCCTTGCCTGTCAGAGACACTGAAGGGTGAGATCTGTGGTGTAGCAGTGGGTTTGGAACGGTGGGCGGTGGGTTTGGAACGGTGGGCGGTGGGTTTTGAATGGTGGGCGGTGGGTTTTGTATGGTGGGCAGTGGGTTT
>PVJN01050878.1:0-14667 GCA_004026805.1 Lasiurus borealis | reverse complement strand
TTCACTGAGTTTTGCAAAAATGAAGAGGTAAAGAAAGTTTGGGGCAGGGTGATCCAAGCAGAAGCTACAGCAGGAGCAAAGATACTGGGGTATGAAGGAGCATAACACAATCGTACTAACCAGGGCTTTGGGAATTTGTGAAGAATGCTGGAACTTCAGGATAGGAAGACATATAGAGGCCAGAACCTGGGAATCTTTGGGGTAAACTGGATCTGAACCTCTCATCTGGGCACTACAGGATCTTCTGATCCCTTGCCCAACTTGCTCCTGGTGCAATGTATGTGTTGATCTATTCAACCCTGTGTCTTCCTTCTGTAGGGAACCAAGCACAGCACTGGACACCTGGAAGATGCTCAACAAAAGCCTGTGGATCAGGCAATGGACTACCCAGCACTACATTGTGGTGATAATAATATCAGTCTGTCAGAGAGGATAGCCCAGCAATAATTTCAAACAGGCTGTCAGGTATTCTCTGGCTTTCATTACCCAGGCAAGAGGTATGCTGCTTTTATTTTTTCTCTAATTATTAAGTTCCTTTCAAGTTTTATCAATGAAAGACATCCCAAACCAAAGGCTATGTGCTAAAATATCTCTATTCAAATTCAGGTTCCACTAATTTGTATTAAGCACTTAGGTGTCAGATACTTTTACTTAAGTTCATTGAAACTTTAGAATAACCCTAAAAAAATAGATTTTATTGCTTCCATTTTAAGATAAGGAAGCTAAGGTACATGAATAGGTTTGCTCATAAATGATGGAGCTGGGATTTGAACTTGGTTCTCTTTGTTCTTTGTCAAGATTCTTTTCTCTACAAAGATACTACTGGGAATCTATTAGTTCTGAAGACAATGATGATGGTTTTGTAAAAAAATTTTAAAAAGGCATAACATCTAAATGGACTGCCTTGCTATGCCAGGTACTGTTCTAAGCACTTAAAGAAATAACTTCATTTATTTTTAGAGACTGTCTAAAACAAAGTTTTTTATTACCCCCAATTTGAGAAACTTAAGACTAACAAGGATTAAGCAACCTGCAACCTGCTTGGATCAAACAGCTTATTTGTGGCAGGGCTGGGATTGTAAACCACTGGAGCAGAGGTATCTGCCTGTTCTAGATTCCAGGCCTAATCTTTGGTCCTACCCTTTTTGCTCCTCCTCCACCAGGAAGGGAGAACAAAGAAAACCTCCTCTCTCTCACTCAGAGCAAAGTTCTCAGCATCCTTTGTGCCCAACACAACAAGCCCTAGCCAAGTTCCCCATAAAGAAGGGAAAAACAAGTCAAATGGAGCTTCCCGAGAACATTCTGTGGGCAGACATCAGGACCAGTGTGCTTGGGCCTCTGTCCTCACACAAAGAGGGTGAATCACTCCTGGAATTGGAGCTGGGAGGCAGGCCAGGTTCCTAAATAGGTAAGGTTAATGGTGCCCTTGAAGAGCCTTTGGGTCACTTTGGGAAAATTAATCATTTTTTCTTCAGAATCGGAGCTCATAAATGAGCAGATTAGAAATCAAAGAAGAGAAATGAATGAGAGTTCCTGGCAAGGGATTTCAGAGCATCACAGCTTTCTCCTGAGGCTGACATCATCTTGCCTCACCACTGTTGCCCATCCTCTGCCAAGATCTGATCTGTTTGAAGTCTATCAAATCCTAAAAGAATGGATCCTCCAAAAAGTTGGGGCCATGTTAAGCTATTCATCAGGGTATACATAGTGCCTAACAGTGCCTGACACATGGTGGGCACTTACTAATTATTGTTTGAATGATTGAGTGCGGATAACACAAGCAATGGTTTGGTTGGAGCAGAATACTTTTGTTTAATATTGGCTAATTCAAAGCACAAGGCTTTGACCTCTCTAGAAGGTGAAATTTCAGCTGAGGTTTGAATGACAAGAGGCATCAAGTTATATTGCTATGAAGAAAGAGAATTTGGGGCAAAAGAAAGAACAGATTTTGGAGTGGAAAGGAACATATATTTGAGAAACAGCCAGAGGCCTCTGTACCTGGAGAAAAATGGAGAATGGATAGAATGGGAGAAGATGGGATTGGAGAGACAGAAAGGGCCAGCTCTTGTAGTGAAAGTATGGAATTGAAATTTTCTTCTAAGAGTTATGTGAAGCCATTGAAAAGTTTTTTTAAGAAAAAAAAAAGATGTGTTATTCACTTGGTGTTCTCGGTACTTGGCATATAACAGGTGTTCAGAACCTGGATGAAAGAGCTGAGATAATGTATATCAACTGCTCTTCAAACAAAGAAGTGTTTCGGAACTGACAGTCATCAGCATATGGAGGAGAATAAGACACTCTTCCTAATTGTATTCTTCTTAGATAACGAAGCTTTTACAGACTTCTGGAAAATGAGGGTGGACCTCTGGATGCACTTGATTTTTCCAGCACCACTTTTCTGTTAAAATAATTTCAACCCATACTCTTGGCCACCTGAGGCAGAATAGCAAAATCAGGAAAAGAAAAGGTGATAGATTTTCCTTGACTCCTGATATCTGAGACAGCCAGGGCTGCTGGATGGAGGGCTGCTGATGAGGTCATAACTCTTTCATTGACTCCCATGCCATCAATACTACCTTTCTATTACATTCAGTTGAAAAAGGTGATGGCCTGTCATCCTGACATGGTGGAGGGTGTAAAGAGAAAGAGTGAGCATGGGTGTTTATTGTCACCTGGGACACAAGATTTAAGAACTTAAAGGAGGGGAGTTGAGGAGAGAAAACCTGCAGTTGGAACAGTGTATCCTGGGTGATGTTTAATATGCTGCTTCTGACAAGGGAAGGACTACACACCATGTTAAATAATCCATAAATATATCCCACTGCAATATCAGTGGAACAGAGATCACTCTTCTGCCCACACTCAAAATCCAGGCACCAAACTTGAGAAATAGGCCAGCAGTAGGCTAGGATCCATCAAAAGGTCTACAGGAGGGAGGTCTAATAGAACCCAGGTGGACAATTAAAGACACAGGAGAAAATCTACCCACCCTGTCTATCAGAAAACACCAACCTGGTTAGTACCTCTTTTTATTTTTTTAGAAAAATGTAAGAAAAATAAAAATCCAACAACCTGGGGTCTATGCAACAACTTCCCGTTATAAAACACATGAAACATTGCACTCAAAATGCATAGAGTTTACCGAGAAAGAAAAGAATTTTAAAGCATCTGGTATACTCTCAATAAGTCAAGGAAACATGAACTTAAAGTAAAATGGCTAAATAAATTAAATTACATCCATATGGAAGAAGATGATACAGCATTAAAAATGTTTTCAAAGGCTGAAGAATGGTATGGAGAAATGTTTACCACAGAATATATTTTAAAAGTAAAACTTAAGCCCTGGCTGAATGGCTCAGTTGGTTGGAGCATTGCCCCATACATCAAAAGATTGCAGGTTTGATTCCAGTTCAGGACATATTCCCATGTTCTCCCTACGTGATCTATAATAATAATCTGCTTCGTGTTGATATTTTTTGCTGTGTTGCTGACAGTTACCTGAAAGAGAAGTTGGGGTGCTTCACTGGGCTGGAAAAAGTTTAGCTACATCAGAAAGCAGGTGTAATTAAGCAAGTTTGTTTTATATCTATAAAAGGCTAAGTTGATTCATGCACCCACGATACATATAAAGCTCTCACTGGTGCCAATCACATGTGTTTTCATCTCTAATCGTGAATCTGGTTGATGTCTCTATTAAAGAGAAAGGGCGAATAGCAATAGTAAAATATTACTTTCAATGTGCATGAATTTGGCCACTAGATTATATATATAAAAGGCTAAGCAACTGTCCAACAGTCTGACTGGCTGGTAGGTAAGGTGCACACTGACCATCAGGGGACAGACACACAACACAGGAGCTGCCAAGCTGTGGTGAGTTGGCAGTGGCAGTTCTCAGATGATGCACCCAGAACTAGAGAGGAGGGAGCCTGATTCCAGGGTTTGTCACCTGAGAACCACCCACTTGCAACCTAGGGCCCCTTGGGAGATGTCGGAGAGCCAGTTTCAGCCTGACCCCAGCAGGCCAAGCAGAAGGATCCCACCTGCCAGAGGGACTCTGCTCACCCTGCAGATGCCCTTTGAACCATGGTGCCACCCAGGTACTGGCTGGCCAGGGAGGGACCATGGAGGTTGGCTCCAAGGTATGTCGAGGCCATCTTGCCCAGTCCCACCCCACTGGCCACCTTCTAACTAATCTCCTTTCAGTGTGCACAAATCTCTGCACCTGGGCACTAGTATTTAAATAAATAAATAAAAATAAGTTTAAAAATAACAATTCAGGAGAAAAAAATGGCAGTGGAATAGACTGACATGTCTGGAGCCTTGTCACTGAGCAGACAAAGAGAACAGCTGAGGGTCACACTGGGAGTGTTTGTTGGTGAGTTAAGGAACAGTTATCCTCCAGGAGAAGGTGAGAGACTGCTGGAGAGGGCTTTTTTCCTGGAGCCACCAAGATAAACGTGGAGACCATGCCATCTTGAAGGGGAAAGTGGATGTTTATGGCAGCCTGACAAGTTATAGCTGAGGCACCCATCGAACAGCTATGAGACCCAGAATACCACTCCCCAATTGGTGCAAACACTCGGATTCAGAGAAGTTCTACACACTGCACTGCACAGAAAGGTCAGATTTTGCCTGGGATAAGGTGGGGTCTCTGGTTCTGCAGAACAGAGAGACATACACACTGTGGGAATTGGACCAGGGGAAATCTGCACCTAGAGAAATCTGAGGCTGTTGGGAAGGTTGTGATATGTGAATGTGGAAGGGGGTTTTCAGAGCTGCTAACAAAGGGGATCTCTAAAAAGCAACCCATTTTGATCGGAGGCAGAAGGACAGCCTGGGAGTTATTAAAGTGTACAGGCTGCTTGGACAGGAGCCGGGAAGGGGGACTCCGCAGACTTGAGCTCTTTCCTCTTCAGATCCTTGCTTCTGATTGTCCCCATAGGATCACCCAATTGGGGACATCCTAAGAGACTGCAGGGGAAAATTGTTTTTCTGGAAGCTGGGGATCAGAGTATGGAATAACCATCAGAGAACCAGCTCTGGGGCAACCCAATCCCATAAACCGGTATTGAGTGCCACAGGGAAATCAGGATCTAAGCACAGGCTAGAGAGGACCTATAGTCTCAGAGGTCAATCACAAAACACTGCCACTCAGGTGCACACTCACAAATTGACTCTTGCATAATCACAAAAGAATAAAAAGATTAAGACACTGCCTGCTTAAAAACCAGGATGGGCTTACAACACTGAGCAGCAGTGGAATGCAGGGAATTGCAATACCATCCCGACTGGGAAACAGGCGTGCCAAACAGAACAATAGAGGAAATGAATGACCTTCACTACTGCACATTCTATTATTTTATTTTTTATTTTTTCATCTTTTAATTAAAAAACTATTTTTTATTTTTTCCTCAATTGATTTTAACTTTTTAATTATTACATTTTTATTTTCCATCAGTATTATTACTACTACTATTTTATCCTTTTGAAAAAAAAGCAGTGTCATTTTATTTTCTCTTTATTTTACTTTGGGATTAGAGTTCTAAATTCTATTTTTATCTTTCCTTTAGCATCATTTTACTCTATCTCAACTCTACTTTATATTTTTTCTATTCTTTCTTTTTACCTGGTTAAAATTTCACTCCACTTACATATCTAATTTCCAACCCCCCACTTCAAGTCCATACACACCTCTCTCTATTCTGTCTTCACCATCAAAAAAAATTGTTTTTTTTCTATGCCCTTTTGTTGTTGTTTGCCTGAAGAGTGATTATATCAATTTTTTATACTTTTTTGTGAGATTGTTTTTGCTTATTCTACTTGTTTTATTTTACTTTGTTTTTTATGTCTGTTTTCCCTCACTTCCCTTGATATTAGATATTATTTGTAGTTGGATTGCAAATATCTTGAGGTACCACTGTATACAAAGTCAGGCAAACTAAGGGTCTGAATCCAAGAATACTCTATCCAGCAAGGCTTTCAATACAAATTGAAGGTGAAATCAAGAGCTTCACAGACAAAAAAGAACTAAGGGAATTTATCACTACTAAACCAACAATGTAAGAAATATTAAAAGGTCTGCTGTAAAAAAAAAGAAATAGGAAGCAAAGAAGGAACACAGGGGTAAAGAACAAAAATGGTGACAAATAAGTACCTATCAATAATAACTTTAAATGTAAATTGATTAAATGCTCCAATCAAAAGACATAGGGCAATGGCTTGAATAAGAAAACATGACCCAGATATTTGCTGTCTACAGGAAACCCACCTCAGAAAAAAAGATGCACATAGACTGAGGGTGAAAGGATAGAAGACAGTTTTTCAGGCAAATAGAAATGAAAAAAAGCTGGGGTTGCAATACTTATATCTGAAAAATTAATCTTAAAGTGAAGCACATAACAAGAAATAAGGAAGGCTACTTCATAATACTAAAGGGAGCAATCCAACAAGAAAAAAATAACTCTGGTAAACATATATGCACCCAATACAGGAGTACCTAAATACATAAGTCTACTGCAAAAAAAAAAATGGTAATAAATTATCTAACACAAAAAAATAGACAGCATAATTAGAAGGAAGGAAATAGTAAAGATCAGAGCAGAGATAAACAACATAGAAACCAGAGAAACAATTCAAAAGATCAGCAAAACCAAGAGCTAGTTCTTTAAAAGGATAAACAAGATTGATGGACCTCTATCCAGGCTCCCCAAGAAGCAAAGAGAGGAGGAATCCAAGATGGCGGCATAGGTAAACACCTACACTGCTGCCTCGCACAACAATTTCATAACTACAACTAAAAGACAGAACAGACATCATCCAGAACCATCCGAAAGCTGGCTGAGTGGAAATTCTACGAGTAGAAGGACAGTGAGGGGCTCATGGAAACACAGAGGAACTGCAAAAAGCTGAGGTACGGAGATGCGCACTTGGAGAGAGCGGGTGCCAGATCACCTGGCTGGTTTTCTCTGGCGGGAGGGAGACGGAGACAACCAACAGCATTGAACCCCTTATCCTACGACACTAAACCCCAGGTCTAGCCGAAACTCATATGGGGGGAGTTTGGACTGTGAAAAGGGAGAAGTGCACAGAAATTTAGAGGAGTCACAAAAGATCAGAAGTCTGGTGGCATGCATGGCACTGGGCACAGAAGACTGACTGCTGATTGTGCTGCTGGCTTTCACAAGTGGGCGGGAGACAGACCCTCCCAACTGTGCCACTTCTAACTCCACCAAACCCCAGTTTCGGGTGAAACCCTGGGGACCCAGATTCATAAGGTGCCGGAGCACAGGGGAGCTGGAAAGGCAGCAGTCTAGAGGCACTGTGAAAGCATGCGCGCACACAGGGATCGCTCCAGCAATTACCCAGTCATGTGAGACTAAGGGGCTTTGGAGTTGGGAGCCGACTGGAAGGCAAAGCAGTCCGTTAAGTCCGGAGAGGGCTTAACAGAGAGGCTTTTGCAGTTTTGCAAGAGTCTTGTATCATAAGGCTGAATCCCACACAGAAGTTCTCCCAGCATAGTGAAAATGTGGAGGCAAAGGAAGAGATCACAAACAAAATAAATGGAGGAAAGCAAATGAATGGATATAGAGTTCAAAACCACGGTTATAAGGTTTTGCAAGAATCTCCTAGAAAAGATGGATAAAGTGAGCAAGACCCAAGAGAAGATGAAAAAGAACCAACTAGAGATGGAAAAGGATCAACTAGAAATTAAACATACACTAAATGAAATAAAAAAAAATTACACGGAGACCTAACAGCAGACTAGAGGAAGGAAAGAATGAAGTCAAAGATTTGAAATATAAAGAATCAGAAAACACTCAACTGGAAATGCAAGAAGAAAAAGAATCCAAAAATGTGAAGATAATGTAAGGAGCCTCTGGGACAACTTCAAGGGTACCAACATCAGAATTATGGGCATGCCAGAAGAAGAGAGAGAGCAGGATACTGAAAACTTACTTGAAGAAATAATGACTGAAAACTTCTCACATCTGGTAAAAGAAATAGACTTACAAGTCCAGGAAGCACACAAAACCCCATATGAAAGGAATCCAAAGAGGACTACACCAAGACACATCATCATTAAAATACCGAGAGCAAAAGACAAAGAGAGAATATTAAAAGCAGCAAGAGAAAAACAGTTAATTACCTGCAAAGGAGCACCCATATGATTGTCAGCTGATTTCTCAACAGAAACTATGCAGGCCAGATGGGAATGGCAAGAAATATTCCAAGTGATGAATAGCAAGAACCTACAACCAATAATACTCTACGCAGCAGAGCTATCATTCAGAATTGAAAGGCAGATAAAGAGCTTCACAGATAAGAAAAAGCTAAAGAAGTTCATCAACTCCAAACCGGTATTATATGAAATGCCAAAAGGTACTCTTTTAGAAGAAGAAGAAGAAGAAGAAGGAGAAGAAGAAGAAGAAGAAGAAGAAGAAGAAGAAGAAGAAGAAGAAGAAGAAGAAGAAGAAGAAGAAGAAGAAGAAGAAGAAGAAGAAGAAGGAGAAAAAGGTAAAAGATAAAAAATTATGAACAACAAATCTAAAAATTTAGGGAATTTAAAATTAGATGAACAGAATAAACTGGTGAATATAATAGAATCACGAGCACAGAAAGGGAGTGGACTGATCATTCTCAAGGGGAAAGAGGTGAGGGGTGTACAGGGAGATACTGGACAAAAATCATACACCTATGGATGAGGTTAGAGGGAGGGCTGGAAGCCGGGTTGAGGGGAGCTATGGAGGGGAAAAAAGAGAAACAAATGTAATAATCTGAATAATAAAGATTTAATTTAAAAAAAGAAGCAAAGAGAGAGGACCAAAATAAACAAAATTAGAAATGAAAGAGGAGAAATAACAACAGACCCTACCAAAATACAAAGCATTGTTAAAAAAAAATACTATGAATAACTCTTTTCCACAAAACTCGACAATCTGGGGGAAATGGGCATATTCCTGGAAAAATATAACCTTCCAAACCTCAATCAGGCAGAATCTAAACATCTCAATAGGCCAATAACTATGGAAGAAATTGAAGCAGTCATCAAAAAGCTTCCAGCAAACAAAAGCCTGGGACCAGATGGCTACACAGGAGAGTTTTACCAAACATTCAAAGAAGAATTAAAACCTATCCTCCTAAGACTATTCTAAAAAATTCAAGAAGTAGGAACACTTCCAAACACCTTCTTTGAAACCAGCATCACCCTAATACCAAAACTAAACAAAGACAACACAATGAAAGAGAATTACAGGCTAATATCCCTCATGAACATAGATGTCAAAATTCTCGACAAAATTCTAGCAAATCGGATCCAGCAGTACAACAAAAGGATCATACACCATGACCAAGTAGGATTTATCCCAGGAATGCAAGGATGGTACAATATCCGCAAATCAATAAATGTGATACATCAGATAAACTAATTGAGAGATAAAAATTACATAGTCATATAAATTGATGCAGAAAAAGCATTTGACAAAATCCAACACCTCTTCTTGATAAAAACTGTCAGCAAAGTGGAAATAGCAGGTTCATACTATTTAGTAGGTTCAACATCTTAAAAACCATATATGATAAACCCACAACTAACATCATACTCAATGGGCAAAAACTAAAACCATTTCCCCTAAGAAAAGGACAAGAAAGGGATGCCCACTCTCACCACTCCTGTTTGACATAATACTGGAAGTATTAGCCATTGCAATTAGACAAGAAGAAGAAATAAAAGGCATCCAAATTGGAAATGAAGAAGTAAAGCTGTCCTATTTACAGATGACATAATATTATACAGAAAAAAACTGAAAAATCCCATCAAAAAAACTAATTGACTTAATAAATGAATTGGGCAATGTATCAAAATACAAAATTAATGCTAAGAAATCTATGGCATTTCTATACACTGATAGTGAACTTAGAGAAAGAGATACTAAAAAAGCAAATCTATTTACCATCACACCAAAAAAATTAAGATACCTAGGAATAAACTTAACTAAGCAGGTATAAGATCTATACAGAAAACTACAGGATATTGGAAAAAGAGATAGAGGAAGATGTAAAAAGATGGAAGAGCATACCATGATCATGGATTGGAAGAATCAACATCATTAAAATGTCCATTCTACCCAAAGCAATCTATAGATTCAATGCACATCACATTAAAATACCAACGACTTATATCACAGACCTAGAAAGAACTCTCCAAAGATTCAACTGGAATAAAAAAGACCTCGAATAGCCACAGAAATCTTGAGAAAGAAGAATAAAGTAGGTGGGATTTCAATACCATATTTCAAGCTCTATTACAAAGCAACTGTTCTCAAAACAGCCTGGTACTGGCACAAGAACAGACACATAGACCAATGGAATAGAATAGAGAATCCAGATATCCACCCAAACCAATATGCTCAATCAATATTTGACAAAGGAGCATGAACATAAAATTGAGTCAAGATAGCCTCTTCAATAAATGGTGTTGAGAAAATTGGACAGATATATGAAAAAAATGAAACTAGATCACCAACTTATACCACACACAAAAATAAACTCGAAATGGATACAGGATTTAAACATAAGATGGGAAACCATAAAAATACTAGAGGAATCCACAGGCTGCACAATCTCAGACATATGCTGAAAGAACTTCTTCACTGCTACAGCTTCCAGGGCAATGGAAGCTAAAGAGAAAATAAACAAAGGGACTACATAAAAATAAATAGCTTTTGCACAGCAAAAGAAACGATCAACAAAACATCAAGAAAGCCCATTGTATGGGAGAACATATTTGCAAAAGTTATCACTGATAAAGTTTTAATCCCCAACATCTACAGCCAACTTATACAACTTAATAAAAGAAAGATAAATGATCCAATAAAAAAAATGGGCAATGGACCTAAATAGAATCTTTTGGAAAGAAGACATAGGAAAGGCCAAGAGACACATGAAAACATGCTCAAAGTCACTAATTATCTGAGAGATGCAAATCAATATGAGAATGTGATACCATCTCACCTGTCAAAATGGCAATAATTAACAAATCAACAAACGACAAGTGTTGGTGAGGATGTGGAGAAAAAGGAACCCTTGTGCACTGCTGGTGGGAATGCAGACTGGTGCAGCCACTGTAGAGAACAGAATGGAGTTTCTAAAAAAACTAAAAATGGAGCTCCCATTTGACCCAGTAATCCCATTCTTAGGATTATATCCTAAGAAACTAGAAACACCATTCAGAAAGGATTTATGCACCCCTATGTTCATAGCAGCACAATTTACAATAGCTGCAATTTGGAAACAGCCTAGGTGCCCATCAGCAGATGAGTGGATCAGAAAACTGTGGTACATCTACACAATGGAATAGTATGCTGCCATAAAAAAGAAGGAATACTTACCATTTGCAGCAACCTTGATGGAACTGGAGAGTATTATGCTAAGTGAAATAAGCCAATCAATGAAAGAAAAATGCCACATAATCTCACTCATTTATGGATAATAAAGAATATTATAAACTGGTGAACAAAAAGTTAGATACAGAGTAGTCTATCTTTGTATCTATCTTTGTATAGTAAAGCATCAAACAGACTGTCAAATTACTGCAGGAAGTTTAGGGAAAAATGGGGTAGATAAGAGATCAACTGACGGACTTCTATGCATGCATATAAGCATAACCAATGGACATAAGACACTAGGGGGTATGTGAGTGTGGGGGTTGGGCAATGGAAAGATATGTATGTATACATGTAATACATTAATTTAAAAAATTAAATAAAAAGAAAAAAATAAATAAAAATTCTAGAAGTAGCCAGTCAGAAAACCAGGCAAACAACTTTTAAAAATGGGTTCTCAAGACAGATTAAAACATCAAACTGATTTTAAATTTTAAATTTTTGTTCCATAACATCAAACTTTGAGGAAGAAATATTATTCCATAATAATTGTCACCAAATATCCAAGTGTATGAAGCAATGACAAATCATTCTAATAAGAACCAATAGGCATTTGATAAAGTAACTTTTGTGACATTACTTACAAAAGCTTAGTGCAACTAGAATAAAATGAAAGTGCCTCAATACAAGGTTTTTATTAATTGTCCTAAGTCACTGTCCACATCATATAGGAGATATTTCCATTGACAAGGAAGTCCATTATTATTTATTAATGTGCCAGATATTCAGGTCTATCCAGCAGGTCATGAGAAATAAAGGAATAAGGAAATGTATGCCATAGATATGATTGCTTACTCAGAAAAAATGAGTTGGAAAAATATAGAAATAGTAAATATGTTCTGAAAAGAAGGAGTTGCAAAAGTATAAAACAAAGAAAGAAAATACTCAGAAACAAATGGGCAACACACACACACACACACACACACATACACACCCATAATCTTGGGAGCATACATAAAGATTTGGAGAGTTCATTTTTTTTTTCAATAGGAAAATGTAATATTATTAAAATATCACTTATTCTAAAATCAATTAATTCATCTGATTAAATGAAAATCAGAATTCTAAAAGGCATTGTTTTAGAGCTTCATGAAATTATTTTAAAATTCATTTGAAAATATAAATGAATGAGACTGACCAAAAGATTTAGGAGGAAATGGGGTAGGGGTAAAATGAGGGGCATTCTGTGCGGTAAATATTAAAACTCCTGTATGATACTGCATAAAATAACCATAAAAGATAAATGGTTCCAAGAAAGTTATTTATACATTTATTACAGAGTAAAAGAAGCTTTGACCTGATAGTATGCTCCAATATAAATCCTAACCAGATTAAAATATTAAAATCATGAACCTATGTAGCTAAATATTTATTTTGCATCTGAAAAGAAGACATTTGTAAGCAATGGGAGAATGACAAAATAAACACTCTAGAAATTCCACAATACATAACTTATTTAATCTACAAATAAAAGTGAAAACAAATTTTAAATATATCAGATAAATGTGGTATATTTTGCATATAAATCCATAAAATTATTAAAATTCAGTAGTATAATGGCCAAAGGACATGAACAAGCAATTCAGAGCAAAGGAAGCTCAAATGAAAGACTAATGAAAATATGACCAGTTTTGTTATTATTCAGATAAACAAAAATGAAAAAATAAGCTGCTTCTTTTCCTAACAAATAAAGAGCAGAAAGTCTTAAAGTGACACTACTCCAATTCTGATGTAGGTTCAATGTCATGGTCAACTGCATACACTGCTGATGGCAAATGGAAACAAAGATAAATTGAAACCAACTTTGTGGTAAAGAGTTGGAAATACTGTAGTGTGTACTTCAAAGTTGCTAAGAGTAGATCCTAAAAATTCTCTCCTGCAAAAACAATTGTAACCATGTAAATATGATTGATGTTTTAACTAAACCACTATGGTGACGATTTCACCATATGTACAAACACCAAATCACATTGCACACCTTAAACTTACACAATGTTACACGCCGATTTTATCTCGGTAAGGCTGGGAAAAATATGATGGGGTGTGGTGTCAGGGAGTTCTTTGTTGCCCCATGTCAATGGTAAGCCAAAGGTATTCCTTCAGCACAAGGATTTATTCGGGAAGAAGACTGCAATCCATCTGCACGGCCATGGCAACCACGTTCAAGTTCCCCAGCAAAAGATAGAAGGGCAGTTATAATTTATATAAGTACACTAACTTGTGAAATAAGTATAAAGAAGCCCAAGAAAGTTCTGACTTTTTTAAAAATTAGAAAGAAATAAGAGCAGTTGTGTGTTTTTTTTTTGGGGGGGGGGGAAGAGGCAGCTAAGGAGAGGGTCTGTTACAACCACAGAGCTCTTTTGTGACTATAGAGTTCTTCCTCTAGAGCTTTGGACACCGATATAGTGTGTGTGAGCTCCTTCCACAGGCCCTCCCAATTCTTGTCTCGGTTAAGGTCCTTGTTATAAATTTTGACACTCACTCAAGCCAAATCCTCTGAATTAGTAACCGATCAGTAATCAGGCTGACAGTTTGACCCCCACCTGTCTTAAGTCTCTGAGTGACTAACTTTCAATTGGCTCTGAACTCGGTGGGAATGAGAAGGATGCTACTTATTGTCCGCCCACCCTAAAGCCTCAGTTCAGTGTTATTTATAACTGTGCACCAGAAATAGGACAACGTAGTTAGGGCAAGCAAGGAAATATATTTACTCAACATTAGTTTCCCTATAGGATGGAATATCATACAGACTCTAAAAGTGGTACATAAAAGGAAAATGGGCAGTACTTAAGATAAAATTGAACAAAGCACATTACAAAAATAGTGTATAAATACATTGGCACATTGCAATACATTGAAGGGTAAAAGACCAGAAAAAAAATACTTCAAAATGACAGCATTTATCTCTGAGTGCTGGGGCCATGGGTGATTCTTATTTTCTCCTTCCTGCCTTTTTGTATTATATAAAATCTCTATAATATGTTTGTACTGCTTTGATAATCAGGGGGGGGAGCCCATGTTATTTTAGAAAAAGGCAGAGTATTGGAGGTCATCATGACTTTGCACTATTTGGCCTCTGCACATCAGGAAGAATAAACTCTGATTTTGGCCCAAGGCACTTTGAACATATAAGTACCAACCCAGCAAAGGTTTATTCTGAGACAATTCAGGGCTCTCTGTCAGGGCATCTGATAACACTCAGATCTTTTGTCCCTGCACAAGGTCA
>PVJN01050877.1:0-14667 GCA_004026805.1 Lasiurus borealis | reverse complement strand
ACACCCCCCCCAAAAAAAAAAAAAAGATTTCAGGAGACAATGTCTGGTTGCTCCAGTCTTCACTAATTTCTTGTGTTACGCTGAGTATAAAATTCTGCTTTAAAAGTGAGGGTAATTACATTTCTGGATTTTTGTTTTCAGAAATATCTAGCTTTTAATCAACCTAGAATTTAACAGTGGTAAGTAAAATATAGATTTGTTTTCTGCTTCTTCAAGGATGGGGAGAGACATATAAGGCCCTCGAAACCATTTGTCCTGGCTCTGCCAAGGCATTAGGGATAAGTTAATTAAATGTTTGACCAAATATAGCAGGCTAATTCTTAATTTTATAATTTTGTATGGCCCTCAAATGATATTATAAATATCCAAATGGCTATTGGCAGAAAAAAAGGTTCCCCACCCCTGAAAATTGGTGGGGAGCTGGCAGGGGGAAGAAAAGTGGTCTTGATGGTTACACATCTGTTTACATTTGTCAAAACTCATGGAACCATATGCTGGAAAGAGTGAATTTTACAGTATGCAAGTTATGCTTCAATAAACCTGATTTTTTTAAAAATGAGTTTTCATTATTTTAATACTGGGCAAGAGATTAAATCAGACTTCCCAGTTTCTTCAGTTTACATGTTTGGAGTCCTACTTTGAGAATCTCATTTCAAAATAGGTATGAAAATAGGTATGAAAATAATGAACTCAACTTTACTGTCTTCTATAGAAATTTTATGAAAGCTCCAATGAGATAAACGGAAGTGCTAAACATTCATTAGTGTCTCCTAGTAATTTTTAGGTAGTGAGTAAAAAGAAAAAAAGAGTAAAAAAATATTTTTAATAAAAAAAGGCTTTAATCTAGTGTCATTGTTTCATCAGATTTGATAATAAGGGATTATTGTATAATTTCAATGTTTTGTTGTATTGGTAATTTAAAATATGTACTGTAATAACTGACACTTTCATGTTTTAGCACTTGGTACTTCAAGCCACTATTTACTGGCCTTTCCTACTTGCAGCTTTGATGTATTTTTTAGTTTATGTATTAAGTTCTGCAAGTGATTGTCTTGGGAGTGATAAGTTTTTCTATCTCAGTAGTCCAAAGTTTTTTTTACTTTTAATGTCTTCCATTACTGTTTGTGTAATTTTGTCTATACATCCTTGCGTATCCTATCGCTCCATTAAGTTGGTTTCCAAAAAGCAATATTCCCATTTTTAAATTTATTGATTTTAGAAAGGCAAACAGAAATATCAACCTGTTGTTCCACTTATTTATGCATCCATTGATTGCTTCTTGTATGTGTCCTGACCAGAGATGGGACAAGCAACCTCAGCATACAGGGACAATATTCTAATCACCTGAGCTACCAGGCCAGGGCCACCATTTTCTTATTTTTCAGAAAAGTAATTTCTCTTTCCCTTATTTTACTTTAAATTTTTTTTGAAATACACAAGTTGTACATACTTCATGTATACAATATGATGACTCTGAAGGTTAAGTCTACTGTCAACGCCACTACTGTACCGATTCCCTTCAAGTTTCCTCCCACCTACTTTATTTTTTTGTAAGAACGCTTAAGATCTACCCTGTTAGAGCTTGTATAATTTTAATTATACAATCTAGTATTGTTAACTGTAAGCACTTTAGTACGTAGATCTCTTATTATTCATCTTGCGTAACTGAAACTTCCTTTTTTTTGAAAGGTATCTATTCCTATCTTGTGTCAATACTTATGAACGGATTTCCTTCACATCATATGCCGGAGCATTTTACTTTTAAACACCTTTCTACGCCCTTAAAAATTACCGAGGACCCCAAAGAGCTCCAAATTTTTATTTTTATTAAAACATAGTTGGTGTACAGTATTTATTATACTGGCTTGAAGTGTCCAACATAGTGATTCGCCATTTATACACCCTACGATCGCCACCCGAAATCTAGTAACATCCCACTGGTCACGCCTGCGATGGCGTCACCACACGTCATGCGATCACTGGAAACACTACATTAGTGAGCGAATGAGAGTAGAAAAGGCAAATAACATCTAATTTTAAAAAAATAGCGGGTTTGTGGGGGGTTTTGGTGAGAATTATTGATGAGAGAGAATTATTGATCGGCTGCCTCCTCCACGACCCCCACTGTGGATCAAGCCCGAACCCCTGCACATGCTCTGGACCGGAATCCAACCGCTGCCCTCGCTACCGAGCCAAACCGGAAAGGGCTAGGAAAACAGCTTTGACGTCAGCAAACACTGCACTCTCCTCCATTTCCGGGCTCCCGCTTTGAGAACCGCGATCCGTTGCAAGTCTTCGTCTCCCCTTAGAGTTAGTGCCTCTCCATGGGGCCAGGACCGCCAGCAGGGACCAGGGAGGCGGAACTGCCGCCGCCGGAAACACGCAGCCTCCCAACCTCTCGGTCTGCACCGCTCCCCGGAGAAGCCGGAGCTGCGCGCGCAGGGCGGGCCTCCGCGTTCCCGGCGTGCCCCGCGCCTGCGGCGTAAAGGCGCGTAGGCCGCCGCCGCTCACGTGACCCGCGAGGCGGCAGAGGCGGGAACCTGTGAGTGGGCACGGCCGTGGGGTCCCGGGGCCGGTGCTTTGTGTCTCTCGCGACCCTCCCCACCCCACCCCTCAGCCCGCGAGCCGGGCAGCCGGGAAGAAGGCTGGTGTGGGAGGAAGGGCTCCGGCCAGAGCCTTCGCTCCCGGCGGGAGGGAGCCTGCCGGCCCGCGTCCGCCGCGCCGCCGCCTCGCCGTTAAACCTTGCAGGTGTTGAAATAAGAAACACTTACAAACATGTCCCGGATCGAAAAGATGAGCATTATGGGCGTGCGGAGTTTTGGAATAGAGGACAAAGATAAGCAGATTATCACTTTCTTCACTCCCCTCACAATTTTGGTTGGACCCAATGGGGCAGGGAAGACGGTAAGTGCGGAGCAGCCCCCTCCCGTTCACCGTCCAGAAACAGGAATCAAACACCCGGGGAGCGGAACGCTGATGAGGAGCGAGAGGCGCCCCCACGGCCCCTGCTTGGGGCGCCAGGAAGTGCCCGTCCCCTCCTCCCGGTGACTTCCCGGCGCGGGGCGTGGCCAGCGGCTTTGGGGGTCGGGCAGACCCAGGTCCCCCGGAGGTCCAGGCCGGCCCGGCGCACAGGTCTCCTGGGGAAACGCCACGAGGCCCAGGGCTCCGTCCTGCAGGCACCTGTCTGTCTGTGCCGGTGCCTTTAACACTCCTGGCTCCCAAGCATAGCACTCACTGCTTAGTAGTCTTCTCAAAACAGGAACTTCCTAAAAAGTTACACCATATAAATATGTGAGTTTACAAGTGTGCCGACTGTTTAAGCATAATTACAAAATAAATGGCCTAATTTTAAAGTGAAACAGATGCAATGAGGCTTAGTTAAATTGGGAAACTGTTGGCAGTACCTCCTTTTATTGTGCGTGGTTTGTTGCTCTCAGCAGGTGCTGCGTGGTGTGTGTGTGGAGTGTGTGTGTGTCATAAACATAAGGCAAACCCAGCAAAAACAAAATTGACCTGCTTTATTGCAGTGATCTGGAACCAACCCTGCAATACCTTCGGGTATGCCTGTATTTTGTTGTTGGATGCTCTTACCTAGTCAATAAGTTTGAGCTCAACTTATTTACAATTTATTTAAACTCTTGGGACTATTTAGAAATTTAGGTTGAGCCCAGATTGGCAAGCAGTTGTGGGAAAGGTTTAGCCAAAAGGCTGGACTTGTTCTGGAAGGGTGGCTTGAGGAAACCGCAGAGTGTAGTCGGGAGAAGAGTAAATGAAGTTTTGTAAAAAGCTAAGGTGTAGTGTTGAGAACTGAATGTCTGGCTCCTATCTACTTTTATGCAAAAGTTGTATTTGTGGAATGCCTTTTTATGCAGCCAGCATTGTGTTAAGTGATCTACTGGAAAGGAGACTAGTATACTGTTTATGAGTACTGGGTGCCTGAATACAATTTCTTTGCTTCAACGTTTATCAGCTTATGTGACTGTGCAAGAGTGACCTAACTGTTCTATGCCTTAGTTTCCTCATTTGTAAAATGGAGATAAAAAAAATAGTGTCTAGAGCCTAGGATTAATGTGAGAATTAAAAGGTTACTCTATGTAAAAGTGGTTAATTCAATACCTGGCACATAGTCAGGTCTATATAATAGCCAGTGGTTTTGTTTTTTACGTTTTTAAAAATTTCAGTTTTATCAAGGTAGAATTCACATAAAATTGTAAGATATTTAAAGTATACATCTGGTGATGTGATAATACCTAATGATAGAAGGATTCCCCCTATTTAGTTCATTAACAAATCCATCATCTCACATATTTATCTTTTTTAGTGGAAACATTTAAGTTCAGCAAATTTCAATTATATAATATTGTTATTAATTATAGTGACCATGCTTTTTAATTAGCATTGTTGTTATTAAATTAGCATAAATGATTTTAATTGGAAATAGAGAATTTTTCCAAATAATTATTTTATTATACTTTTAAAAAATATACTTTTATTGACTTCAGAGAGGAAGGAAGAGGGAGAGATGGAAACATCAATGATGAGAGAGAATCATTGACTGGCTGCCTCCTGCACGCCCCCTACTGGGGGTCGAGGAGCCTGCAATCCAGGCATGTGCCCTTTTCCAGAATCGAACTTGGGACCTCTCAGTCCACAGGCTGACGCTATATCCAAACCGGCTAGGGCTATTATACTTCCTTAATTGTGTAGTTTTTCTAGGAACTTTCAGCAATTATTCTTTATTTAATTATACCTCTATTGCAGGTTTTATGGCAAATTGTATCTGATTGTATCCTTTAGAGTCCCTATGGTAAATAATATTTTTATAATGAATATTGTATGATTAACTTCTGTGGTTCTCTTATGACTAAATGTAATTTTCTCTTTCTTTAGACCATTATTGAATGTTTAAAATATATTTGTACTGGAGATTTCCCTCCTGGAACCAAAGGAAATACATTTGTTCATGATCCCAAGGTAATGGTGCTAGTAAATTTTTGTACTTTTAAACTAAATTGTTTATAATTATAAAAGTAATAATAGCTTATTGTAGAAACCTAGCAATGACAAAGTATAAAGAGATAGAAATGTCACCTACATAGTCTTAGCACCCAATGAAAACCATTGTTGTCATTTTTATGTATTTTCTTCTCCTTTACATACTGTTTTACATAGCTGAAGTCATACTTGAATTTTGTATTCTGAGGTGTTTTTTTCCCACTTAACATCATAAAGTCCCATGTTCGTTAAAAAATTATATTGAGTTCTTAATCTAGGTGTTTGGTGTATGGATGTTCTTTATAATCTTTATGCTTTTTTGTATGTCTGAAATATTTTTCCTTAAAACATGTAACATTTTGTTAATGTTTTTAATAATTGCATAATTTTTTTATATTTCTTAGATTACTTTTATTTTTTTCATTAAAATGTACCATGATGAAAGTTTTTGCCTGAATCTTTGAATTATGGTGTTTATACTATTGGTGTTTGTCAAGGACAGAATTTTCTGTTACATATTTGGCCTGTATGTTTTTCTTGTTGCATAAATAGGTGCCTTTCTCAATATCTACCCCTCACAAGAGTTTGTTGTATATTTATCCCAGGCTTTTTTCTGTGTTTATGAAAACATTATCTGTGTGCATATATAAATATACTCACACATGTATTTAACACATGGATAGGATTTTATTGTGCCATTTTACAAATCAAATAATTATTTAGTGATACACTGCATATCTGTTTATATACACACTAGAGGCCCTGTGCACGGCTGGGGGAGGGGCTGGGGGAGGTTTGCGGACCTGGAGGTTGGCTGTAGCAGTGCACTGACCAACAGGGGCAGCTCCTGCATTGAATGTCTGCCCCCTTGTGGTCAGTGCACATCATAACAACCAGTTGACTGGTTGTTCGGTTGCTTAGGCTTTTATATATATACTAGAGGTCCAGTGCACGAAATTCATGCACAGGGAGTGGGGGATGTCCTTCAGCCCAGCCTGCTCCCTCTTCAATCTGGGATCACTTGAGGGATGTCCGACTGCCCATTTAGGCCCGATCCTACTGGGATCGGGCCTAAATGGGCAGTCGGACATCTCTCTCACAATCCAGGTCTGCTGCCTCCTTACTGCTCACCTCCCTGCCTTCCTGGTTGCCCCTAACTGCTTCTGCTTGCCAGCCTGATCACCCCCCTAACACTGCTCTGCTTGCCTGATTGATGCCTAACTGCTCCCCTGCCAACCTGTTTGCCCCTAACTGCCCTCCCCTGTGGGCCTGGTTACTCCCAACTACCCTTCCCTGCAGGCCCAGTCACCCCCAACGTTCCTCTGCCAGCCTGATCTCCCCTAACCCCTCCCCTACAAGCTTGATCACCCCCAACTGCCTTCCCTTGCAGACCTGGTCCCTCCCAACTGCCCTTCCCTTGCAGGCCTTGTCCCTGCCAACTACCCTCCCTTGCTGGCCATCTTGTGGTGGCCATCTTATGTCCACATGGGGACAGGATCTTTAGACCTCATGGGGGCAGCCATCTTGTGTGTTAGAGTGATGGTCAATCTGCATATTACTCTTATTAGATAGGATAGAGGCCTACTGCATGGGTGGGAGGCCAGCTGGTTTGCCCTGAAGGGTGTCCTGGATCAGGGTGGGTGTTCCCTTGGGGTGTGGGGTGGCCTGGGCAAGGGGCCTGTGGTGGTTGCTGGCCAGCCACGCCCCCCAGTAACCCAAGGCCGTGGTATCGGATTTATTTATCTTCTACAATTGAAACTTTATTGCCTTAAGTGGAGGCCTGGGCCCACCAGGGTTTGCGGAAAGCTTGGCTTCCTCCATCACTAGGTGCAACCCACACCTTCCTTCTGCTCTCTCTGTGGTCGTAGCCATCTTGGTTCAATTAATTTGCATACTCACTCTAATTGGCTGGTGGGTGTGACTGGTGGCCGTGGCTTATGGGTATAGCAGGGGTACGGTCACTTTGCATATTACTCTTATTAGATCGGATAGGTATTCAGGGTGGGCAAAAAGTAGATGTACACAGTGTTTTTATTGTATTAATGTTTATTATTATATTCTTTTCCACCCCTGTACACACTTTTATTTCGTTGTTTTACTAAATAGAATTCTATTGAGTTTATGTTCTATAGTTGATTTAACTGATTCCCAGTTGTGATTGAAATTTCTACTTTTATATGACTAAAAATAGCTAATAATGAAAGTATTAATTTTCAGTTTAGAAATAGAAATACCATTTAGTACATTTACTGAGCCTTCTCTAAAATGACTGTTCACATTTTCTTTCTTCTTAAACCTGTAACCTACCCTCCTTGATTGATCTTGCCTTGCACTATATTGAGAAAGTAGGAGGAATCAGATGAAAAGTCTCTTGTTTCCAGTCATAAAATCTTGCAAACAACTCTGTATATGTATCCATGCTATCTGTTTTTTCTGCTGTATTAAGGGTAAATTGTTTATTTTATCTAAAGGTCAGCCAACTCTTCTTTTTTTTGGCTCCTTTCTGCCAGCCTATCTTTGGGATAGACTCATAAAGTCATGATTGTAACAGCTAGATCAGAGGGTTTGAATTTTGCTACATATTGGCTAATTCCCTTTCCTTTAGAGTTATGCCATTTTCTTTTTATTTTCTATTAAATATTATTCAGATTATTACATTTGTTTGTCTTTTTTCCCCTCCATATCTCCTCTCCATCCACCTCCCACCCTTCCCTCTACCCTTACCTCCCTCCTGTTGACTCATCCATAGATTTAGTGAAGTTAGAAGTGGCGCAGTTGGGAGGGTCTGTCTCCCACCCACTCGCGAAAGCCAGCTGCACAATCAGCAGCTGGTCCTCTGCGCACAATGCCGTGGGCATCACCAGACTTCTGATCTCTTGCAACTCCCCTAAATTTCCATGCACTTCTCCCTTTTCATAGTCCAAACTCCCCCTGTATGAGTTTCGGCTGGACCTGGGGTTTAGTGTCGTAGGATAAGGGGGTTCAATGCCTTTGAGAGTCTCCGTCTCCCTCCTACCAGAGAAAGCCAGCCAGGTTCTCCGGCACCTGCTCTCTCCACGCGCGCGTCTCCGTACCTCAGCTTTTTGCAGCTCCTCTGGGTCTCTGTGAGCCCCTCTCTTTCCTTCTAGCTGTAGAACTTCCACTCAGCCAGCTTTCCTGTGGTTCTGGATGATGCCTGTTCTGTCTTTTAGTTGTAGTTTTGAAATTGTTGTGTGAGGCAGCAGTGTAGGTGTTTACCTATGCCGCCATCTTGGACATCTGGGGAAGGAAGGCCCTGGCTGGCAACCAGAAGGCTCTAACCCTACCCATATATGAATTTCATGCACTGGGCCTCTAATATTTCTATAAAGATGACATAAAGTATTGGTAAGGATGTAGAAAAAAAGAGGACCCTCATGCACTGTTGGTGGGAATATAAATTGGTGTAGTCATTATGGAAATCAGTACAGAGATTCCTAAAAAATAAATAAATAAAATTGAGTATTACTCAGCCATAAAAAGAGAATGAAATCAACAACATGGAGGGACCTAGAGAGTATTATGCTAAGTGAAGTAAGTCAGAGAACCACAAATACCTTATGATTTCATTTATATGTGAAATCTAAGAAAACAAAATGAACAAGCAAAACAGAAACGAGTTCATTGATACAGAAAACTGATTGTCACCAGATGGGAGGAGGGCTGGAGGGATGAGTGAAAAAATGGGAAGGGATTAAGAAATACAAATTGCGTATTATTTTAGCAACTCAGTATTACTCTCACTTGAGCTGAATAGAGAACATTTTTCCTTAACAAACTCCACCTGCACCTCTCTCACTGGCTGCCTTTGAACACAATGTTGTACACCTGAAACTAATATATTGTATGTCAATGGTAATTGAAAATAATTTTAAAATTCTACTTAAGGGCTTCATCCTCCCCTCACCTATTTTAATTTTATATATAACAATGGACTCATTCATTCCTAGTATTGGTATTGTTGCTTTTATGGCCTTCCTTGTTTCATTCTTTTAAGTATATTTATGCTGCAGTCAAAAATATATGTGTGTGTGTGTGTGTGTATTAATCCTCTCCAGGGGATATTTTTCCATTGATTTTTGGAGAGAGTGGAAGGGAGGGGGAGAGACAGAGAGAAAATATCAATGTGAAAGAGACACATTGATTGGTTGCCTCCCGAACATACCCAAACCAGGGCCAGGGATTGAGCATGCAGTCATTGTCCATGCCCTTGACTGGAATCAAAACTAGGACCCTTCAGTCTGTAGGCTGACACTTTGCACTAAGCCAAACCTAGCTAGGCTGGTTATTCCTTTTTTCTTTTTCAAACATATTTTTATTGATTTCAGAGAGGAAGAGAGTGGGAGAAAGAGGTAGAAATATCAGTGATGAGAGAGAATCAATAATGGGCTGCCTCCTGCACACCCCCTACTGGGGATCAAGCCCACAACCCAGGCATATGCCGTTGACCAGAATCAAACCCAGGACCCTTTGGCAATGCTCTATCCACTGAGCCAAACCAGCTAGGGCTGAAGCTCATTCTTTAAATGAATATAATTAATTTGCCTTTAAGTGGTCAAGAAAAAGACACAAGTTACCAATACTAGGAATGAAAGAGGTGACTTCACTGCAGATCTTACAGTCAGTATATAGGTAATAAGGGAATATTGTTAGTCACCTTACACCAGTAACTTCAACTATTTAGATGAAATGGAAAAATTCTTTAAAGGAAACAAGCTATCAGTGTTTACTCAATAAGAAATTGACTCAAAGTTAAAAACCTCACAATGAGAACTTACTTCGGGCTCCAATGGTATCTCTGCTAAATTCTGCCAAACATTTTAGGAAGAAATAATATCAGTTCTACACAGATCCTTTCAGAAGAGTGAGGCAGAAGGAATATGTCTCAACTCTTTACGAGGGTAGCATTACCCCATACCCAAATCAGACAATGACACAAGAAATCTAGATGATACCACTCATGAACATAAATATCTCCATAAAATTTTTAGCAAAATATTAGCAAATCAAGTTCAATATGCAAATAGAGATAATATTCCAGGTGTGCTTTCCCTCCAAGGAGCATATCCTGCCATTCCCCTTGCCCCTCTTTTATCCCCTCCTCCTGCATGCATCCCCTAATCTCTAAGGTACTGCATGGGACTTGCAGCCAGGGAAACAATGGCAGTAGAGCTTTTCCTGGGCTTATCCCCTGAACTTGTCTCCAAAGCCCCCTAGTCTCTGACTTCCCCATGAGCTAAGGCAGCTCAGCCTAGCCTCTCCTGTTGCTTCTATGGCCTTCCTTGTTTCACTCTTTAAGTATATTTTTGCTGCAGTCAATAAATTTTATGCTTGCTTTTCTAAAAAAAAAAAAACCCACAAGATAATATTCCGTGACTAAGCAGGGTTTATCTCAGGGATGCAAGTTTTGTTTGACATTTGAAAATCAATTTGTCTCATTAACTAAATAAAGAAGGAAAATCATATAAGCACAAGAACAGCATATAAGTTCAATATCTGTCCAGATAAAAACTCAGCACTGTCTCAGGCTGAGAGAGGAATGCATCAACAAAAAGCTAGCTGTAGAAGCATGGTTAAGAATTGAAGTCCAAGTGAGGAATGAATGAGTCCATTGTTACATATAAAATTAAAATAGGTGAGGGGAGGATGAAGCCCTTAAGTAGAATTTTAAAATTATTTTCAATTACCGTTGACATACAGTAAATTAGTTTCAGGTGTACAACATTGTGTTCAAAGGCAGCCAGTGAGAGAGGTGCAGGTGGAGTTTGTTAAAGAAAAACGTTCTCTATTCAGCTCAAGTGAGAGTAATACTGAGTTGCTAAAATAATACGCAATTTGTATTTCTTAATCCCTTCCCATTTTTTCACTCATCCCTCCAGCCCTCCTCCCATCTGGTGACAATCAGTTTTCTCTATCAATGAGCTTGTTTCTGTTTTGCTTGTTCATTTTGTTTTGTTTTCTTAGATTTCACATATAAATGAAATCATAAGGTATTTGTGGTTCTCTGACTTACTTCACTTAGCATAATACTTTCTAGGTCCATCCATGTTGTTGATTTCATTCTCTTTTTATGGCTGAGTAATACTCAATTTTATTTATTTATTTTTTAGGAATCTCTATACTGATTTCCATAATGACTACACCAATTTATATTCCCACCAACAGTGTATGAGGGTCCTCTTTTTTTCTACATCTTACCAATACTTTATGTCATCTTTATAGAAATATTAGAGGCCCAGTGCATGAAATTCTTATATGGGTAGGGTTAGAGCCTTTTGGTTGCCAGCCAGGGTCCTTCTTCCCCAGATGCCAGCTGCTGGCTGCCAGCGGGGCCCTCCTTTGTTCCGCACCGCGTCCTCATGGTCAGCAGACATAATAGCAAGTGATCAAACTCCTGGTAGAACTTCCGAGGGGACACTTTGCATATTAGCCTTTTATATATATATATATATATATATATATATATATATATATATATATATATATAATATATCCTATATAATAAAGAGGTAGTATGCAAACTAACCCTCATACCCTCACAAAATGGCTGGCTGCCTACGACCAGGCCAGCAGGGGGGTTAATGAGGGACGACCAAGTGACTGAACTAGCAGGCTGTGTTGGGCGACCAGGCCGGGGGCGGGAGGTTGGGCAGTTAGCGGGGATCAGGCCAGCACACAGAGGCAGTGAGAGGCAATCAGGCTGATGGGGAGGCAATTAGGGGTGACCAGGCAGACAAGCAGGTGAGTGATTAGTAGCCAGCGATTCAGGATTGTGAGAGGGATGTCCGATTGCCAGTTTAGGCCCAAACCCTAAACTGGCAGTCAGACATCCCCCAAGGGGTCCTGGATTGGAAAGAGTACAGGCTGGGCTGAGGGGACCCTTCCCCTCCCCTTGCATGAATTTTGTGCACTGGGCCTCTAGTATATAGATAAAGCATAAAAGCAACACATCAATTAATGGAACAGAATACTAAGCCCAGAAATAAACCCATGCTTATTTATATCTATTCATGTCTACTGCCCATTATTTGGTTTTTATTGCTGTTAAGTTATATGAATTTCTTATGTATTTTGGATACTAACCCTTTTGGGGATGTATTATTGGAAAATATCTTCTCCCATTCAGTAGGTTGTCTTTTTGTTTTATTGATGGTTTCCTTTACTTTGCAAAAACTCTTTAGTTTGATGTAGAACCATTTGTTAATTTTTTTTATTACTTACCTTGCCCAAGGAGACATAACCAGAAAAATATTACTAAGAACAATGACTACATTTTTTTCAAGGAGTTTATGGTTTCAGGTTGTAGATGTAAGTCTTTAATCCATTTTGAGTTTATTCTTTATTTAAATATATTTTATTAATTTTTTTACAGAGAGGAAGGGAGAGAGATAGAAAGTCAGAAACATCGATGAGAGAGAGACATTGATCAGCCGCCTCCTGCACGCCCCACAGTGGAGATGTGCCCGCAAGCAAGGTACATGCCCCCAACCGGAATCGAACCTGGGACCTTTCAGTCCGCAAGCCGATGCTCTATCCACTGAGCCAAACTGGTCTCGGCATGAGTTTATTCTTGTAAATGGTATGATAAAATGGTCTAGCTTCATTTTTTTTTTCATGTATCTGTTCACTTTTGCCAGCACCATTGATTTAATAGATGGTCTTGACCCCATTATATATTTTTGCTTTTATCATAGATTTGTTGACCATATAAGCATGGATTTATTTCTGGTTCAGTATTTTCTATTGATCTTTGTGTGTATGTTTTCATGCTGTTTTGATTACTGGTAGCCTTAGCATAGTTTGATATCATGTAGTATGATACCTCCAACTTTGTTTTTCTTTCTCAAGATTGCTTTAGCTATTTAGGGTCTTTTGTGGTTCCATATAAATTTTAGATGATTTGTTTTAGTTCTGTGCAAGATGCCATTGTATTTTGACAGGGAGTGCATTGAATCTATAATTGCTTTGTGTAGTATGGAAATTTGAACAATGTAGTTAGGTATTTGTTCAGATTTTGTTTCTTCTTGATTCAGTCTTGCAAGATTTTGTTTCTGAGAATTTATCCACTTCTAGGTTTTCCAATTTGTTGATATAGAGTTGTTGATGGTATTCCTTTTTAATCTTCTGTATTTCTGTAGGGTCAGTAGTCACTTCTCTTTCATTTTTGATTTTATATAATTGAGCCCTCTCTTTTTCTCTTTTTTAATCAATCATGAATAAGTGTGTATATATATATATACACATATACATATATATGTGTGTGTTTGTGTGTGTGTGTATGTATTAGAGCCCTGGTGCATGAAATTCATGCACTGAGGGGGGGGTCCCTCAGCCCAGCCTGAGCCCTCTAAGTTCGTTGAGCATCCATTACACAGTGTTTGCAACTTTGTATCTGGTAGGTTGCTTATCTCTATATAATGTAGCTGTTTTCTGGAGTTTTGTCCTGTTGTTTCATTTAGGACATGTTTCTTCATCTCCTCATTTTAGTTGCCTCCCTGCAGTCATTTCCATGTATTAGGTAGGTCTGCTATGTCTCCCAGTCTTTGCAGAGTGGCCTTATGTAGTACATGTGCTGTGTGTCCCAGTAGCCCAGTCTCTCTAATTACCTCAGTTGGGAGTTTTAGGGTTTTCCCTTGTATGAGTTGTGTGTGCCCTTCTATTGTAGTTGAGCTTTGGTTGCTGTTGACATATCATAGGTTTGGTTGGCCCTCAGACTAACTGGCTTTGAATACTGGCTGTGACTACAGTGGGTGCGCTGTTGTGTGGGAACTGACCCTATGAGTAGCTCTGGTGCCTATTGAGTTTGCACTTTTGGTATATTGTTTGTGGCGCTGGTTGGGTGGTGCTTTTGGCCACCCAGTATGCTGGTTCTGGAGCCTTTTGGGAGAGGTTCCAATGTAGGCCAAGGTCAGTTGCCATTTGTGCTGGGCTTGAGGTCACCTGGTAGGAGCTACAAAGTGATCTGCAGTTGATTGCTGTTTGTACAGGGCTTGGAGGCATTTTGGAGATGGCATGGTGTGAACTGAAGCCAGCTGCTACTTGTGTTGGGCTTGGGACCCTTTAATAGGTACCTTGATGTAAGCTGAAGCCAGTGCTAATTTGTGCCTGGCTATAGCTGCTTAGTTGAAGCTATATTTTAAACTAAGAGTGGCCACCACTTATTCCAGGATTGTGGCCACCTGATGGGACTTACAATGCAAGTGAAGACCAGTCACTGCTTATGCTGGGCCTAGGACACCCTGAAGTCAGCTGCTGCTTGTTTGGGGTTTGTCGGCCTTTGAGGGATTTTAGGAAGGTCCACAGCATAAACCTAGGCAGGCCCTCTGTGTGGAGCAGCCACTAGAGGGCTGGCCTTGAGTAGGGTGGGGTCTTAGGGAATCACCAGGGAGGGCCACTGGCTGAGTGGGAGGAGCACTTTTTCCAGGAGAGCTGCTTTTTCAATCCTTGCTCTGAAACTAATTCCTCCCTCTATGTCCCTGGCACTTTTCAAGCTGCTGTCCCCTTCTCTGGAGCCCAGAACCAGTGAGTTTGTCAGTGAGCAAGTTCATACACAGGACCTTTAAGAAGACAGCTTGATCTTCAGCAGTCCTCTGGTTCATTGTACTCAGTCCCTGCTGGTTTTCACAACCAGATATTATGTGGACTTCTTTTCCT